>QJNV01000258.1:0-92294 GCA_004155935.1 Monosporascus sp. GIB2
TTATTTTTACGCTTTCTTTTGAAATTTTAAAGTGTTTTTGAAAATGTAGCGATTTTGACGATTTGTATGGGAAAACGCTGGCGCGTTGATGGGGTGGCTCGTTGGTGGGTGGGCCATCTTAGCTCCACGGTTCGGCAGGGTCACACAATATGACTTAGGAGACGTGAAGCTTTGCGCGGTAAACCTTAAGGATAAACCTTAAGGGTAAACCTTAAGTGCGGATAAAAGGCTTTGCGAGCCCTCGCTAATCTTACAGCTCGATCGTCCTACAGATCTCAAGTCACCATCACCAAGACAGCTCAACATATTACGAAACTCGTACCATACGATACCGGTAGTCCGTGCCGGCAAAGTTTCCACGGAACAGATCTTAAAGTATTCCACCCGCATAAAAGTGTCAGACGAGCCAAAGGTGTCAATACTTCTGCCTATCTTCAAAATCTTTCCTAAGAAAATCGCCTTCGACTTTTAATCCTCGGATACAATATAGTTTACAGAAGTAACAGTAATTAATTTTACGAAAACTCATGCCGAACAATATGACAATCACTAACAGCTCCTCTGTAATAACTATTAACAATTATCACATTGCTTAGCATGAGTTTTCGTAAAAAAAATTACTGTTACTTCTGTAAATTATATTGTATCCGAGGATTAAAAGTCGAAGGCGATTTTCTTGGGCAAGATTTTTAAGATCGGGGGCCATTTTATTTAAGCCCTGGTTTCTTTGATGCCAAGAACAAGAAAAGTACGTACCCCGCAGGTACCTTCGTACCCGAGCCGGAAAGAGCAAAACTCACGATCTGCTTTATACCCACGTTTCCCATTGCTCTGACTTCAAGCTTGGCCCGGTGCGCCAGCCCCATACCGATCGCCGCTCCGCAGACGTAGATGGACTCGCCGGTAGTGACGCAGCTGTTTCGACAGCTATTCAGAAGTCACCCAGCCTGCCAATCGAGGAGGAACCTTGCCGCCCTTTCATCATGCATCCGAGACGGGCGGAGGACGCAGTCGCACCGTCACGTCCGCCGCCAACAGAGGCGGGGGATGGCGAGTGGCCATGGGCGACAGCCGGTTGAACGAGGAGCTACGTCGAAATTCGACGAAAGCGAGACCAATTGGCAGCAGCGGACGGAGCTGTTCTCGCTTGACATGACGGACGAGTACAGGTCTTACCCCACGGTGACGGCGAACGAGCTACGGAATCGGAGGGAGCGGCCGCGGAAAGTCAAGATGCTCATGCGGGACTTCATCGAAGGTTTGTCCTCGCCCCGCCCCCCCTTACTATAGGGAGGAGCCGCTTGTGGAGCACTAGCTGACCACCGTGTACTTCGAACCCCCCCATACAGACAGCCTCTACAACCCGCACTACGGCTACTTCTCGAAGCAGGTCGTCATCTTCAGCCCCGGGGAGCCCTTCGACTTTAACGCGCTGCCCGACGAGCCGGCCTTCCACGCGGAGCTCGGCCGGCGGTACACCGAGTTCGAGGACGCGCTGGACGCGCAGAAGCCGGACCCGACGCGGCAGCTGTGGCATACGCCGACGGAGCTGTTCCGCCCCTATTACGGCGAGGCGGTGGCGCGGTACCTGATGTCCAACTACGTCATGAGCACCTACCCCTACCACGACCTCATCATCTACGAGATGGGCGCCGGCCGCGGCACGCTGATGCTCAACGTGCTCGACTACATCCGGGACGTCGAGCCGTCCGTCTACGACCGCACCAAGTACAAGATCATCGAGATCTCGCCGTCGCTGGCCTCGCTGCAGGCGTCGCGGCTCGCCGAGAGCGCCGGCCACGCCGACAAGGTCGAGATCGTCAACCGCAGCATCTTCGACTGGCGCGAGCGCGTGCCGAGCCCGTGCTTCTTCCTCGCCATGGAGGTCTTCGACAACTTCGCGCACGACGTGCTGCGCTACGACCTCGCCACCGAGGAGCCGCTGCAGGGCACCGTGCTGATCGACGGGCGCGGCGACTTCCACGAGTTCTACGAGCCCGCGCTCGACCCCCTCGCCGCCCGCTACCTGCGCGTGCGCCACGCCGCCACGGGTGGCCGCTACCGCCTGCCCTACAGCTCCAGCCGCGCGCTGCGCTGGCTCAAGGGCCGCGTGCCCTTCGCCCCCAACCTCAGTGACCCCGAGTACGTGCCGACACGCCTGCTGCAGTTCTTCGACATCCTCGAGAAGTACTTCCCTGCGCACCGGCTGCTGACGAGTGACTTCCACACGCTGCCCGACGCCATCAAGGGGCTGAACAGCCCCGTCGTGCAGACGCGGTTCGAGAGGAGGATGGTGCCCGTCACGACGCCTCTGGTAAGGGCCTTCTCCCATTCGCCCCTTGCCACATCCATGCGACCCTCTAACCCTACCCCCATATACCTTGGCTGGATGTGCCCCAAGAGGAACATAATGACGAGGGGAATATGTAAGATCAGCACCGAAACTGACGAGAGATTGCTACAAAGGTCCACCAGGGCTACTTCGACATCCTCTTCCCGACCGACTTCGGCGTCATGGAGGCCGTCTACGGCGCCGTCACCGGCAAGCTGACGCGCGTCACCACCCACGAGGCCTTCATGCGCTCCTGGGCCTACGTCGAGGACACCCAGACCCGCAGCGGCGAGAACCCCCTGCTGTCGTGGTATAAGAACGCCAGCGTGCTCGTCACCGTCTGATCCTTCTTCCTTGCGCCCCTTTGGTGGGTGGAAGAGTAAATGCGTGCATTGACGCCGGCCATGTGCGCCGCATGACGGATGCTGGGGTTTATTGCTAGGTTCCTCGATGGTAGCGGGGCGCGGCGGGCACGGAGGCGAGGCTGGTGGCGTCGCTCGCTCGGAGAGATAGGGGCGAGTGTGTGTATGCGTTATGTTATTACCCATATAGTAGCACATAGAAAGCGCGCGCGTGGGTAGATGCGATAGAGAAAAACCCTAGGGAAATTGGATCGGGGGAGCCCCTGGAATCCGGGTCAGTTGTAGGTATACGGGCGGGCCAGGGGGAACAGAGGAGGGCAGATACGTACATACTCTACGAGGAAGGATCCGGCAGAGGGTTGTATATAATTATGGCCCGTCTGAGACGAGGCTATATATACATATATACATCAGATCACCCGTTTATACACACTATTGAGTTGACCCTCTTCTTATGCAATCGGCATCCTCTATATGCCGAGTACATACATATCTAGGTAGGTAGGTATGTAGGTAGATGGGCACCCAGCGAAACTTCACACGGCAGTATGATAACAGTACAATAACAAATTGGCCCACCCAACTCACCATCCTACTTCTCTCGCTTGCCTGTCTTATCATGCTCATACCTGTCGCCAAGCCCCAATCTATCTCTCTAACCACCAGATAGACAACAGCAACAGCGACAACGACAACGCCACCCTAAACTCGCCAGAATAGCAGTCAAACCAACACCTAACTTAGACCCTAGTCGGATCATAGCTTCAGCTTCTCCGCCAGCCACCTTTCGGCGACCGCGACGGCCTCGTCAATCTTATCGGCGTTGGTGCCCTGGCCCTGCCGCGTAGGCTCCTTACCGCCGGACTTTCCGCCGACGACCTCGGTAACGGCGGAGGCCCACTTCTCGGCCGTGACTCCTTGCGAAGCGAGAGTCTGTCGTAGGAAATTAGTCAGCATTCTTTTGATCACAGTTTACTTGCTCGATTACGGGTTGAGGGGGTGTATATGTAGCGGATCTAGTGGTTGCACGTATCTAAGTATGGGTATAAACTTACCGTGCCGACATAGACGCCATGCACGACGGCGCCCTCGGCCTGGCTGCCGCCGAAGACGTAGACGGACCTCTCCTTGTCCTTGCTCTTGAAGTGGTTCATGACGTCGGCGACGGCCTTGGCGTTGGCCGAGATGGGCAGGTGGCCGATGAAGTACTTGGCCTCCTTGTTCTCGTCCTTGGCGAAGTGGGCCGTGACGGCGTCGAGCGCCGTCTTGCTCTCGGCCTTCTGCCGCTTCTTCTGCTCGTCCACCACGTCCTTGACCACCTTGGCGAACTTCTTCTTGAGGTCGTCCTTGGTCAACGTCGACGCCACCAGGTTGTTGAGGTCCAGCGTCGCCGTCTTGACCGCCGCCTCCTTCTCGGGGCCGAAGGGCAGCGCCTCGATCGCCGCGATGCGCTTGCCGAATTGCTCGGCGTCCCGCTGCACCTGATGTGCCGCGTCTCCGGTGAAGGCGACGATCCGGCGGATGCCCTTGGCGATGCCGCTCTCCTCGACGATGACCAGGTCCTTGATGATGCCGGTCTGGTCGACGTGCGTGCCTCCACAGAATTCCACGCTGACCTTCCGCCATTCCGGATTTTCGGGATTCTCCAGCAGCATATCAACATCGATTCCGACCGAAACTACTCGCACGGGATCCGGGTATGTCTCGCCGAAGACGGCACGAACGCCATTGATCCGCCTCGCCTTTTCCAGCTCAACATCCTTTGAGAAAATCTGAGAGTTTTGTCGGATATAGGCGTTCGACATGTCTTCGATCTTCCTCAGCTCCTCAAGGGTGACGGCAGCCTTATGCGAGAAGTCGAAGCGCAGTTTATCTTGGTCGACGAGGGAGCCCTTCTGGTTAACCTCATCACCCAGCACTTCCCTGAGCGAGTGGTTGAGGATATGTGTTCCAGTGTGGTTGCTGCGAATGGGCTGCCTCCGCAACTCGTCATATTCGCAGATAACCTCATCGCCGGCTTTTAATTCGCCGTACTCCAAATAGCCGTTGTGGACGATGTATCCCCCATACTGCTGCACGTCAAGGACCTTGAACTCGGCAACATCGTCAATGACGATCTTTCCCGTGTCCGCAACCTGGCCGCCCTGCTCGGCGTAAAAGTTGGTCCGGTCAAGCAGGAGTCCGAACGGCGTATTTGGTGGGATATCCTTAGTTGACTTGGTAAATTCCGTGCCGGTAAAGATGTATTGCACCTTTCCAGTAGTGTCGCCTTTGAAAAACTTTGGCTCATCGTCAGGAACAGGGACCTGCAGCCTTTCTTTGAGTTCTGAAATCTGGTGCACGTTGAGCTTGGCGAATGTTTGAACCGACTCCTTGACGGCTTTGCTAGCCTCTCGGGCCTTCTCCCTGGCAACGGCAACCTCCTCTTCATCAATCGAGAGCTCTCTCTCCTCGGCCATCAGTTTGGTCAGATCTTCCGGGAAACCGAACGTGTCGTATAACCTCCAGACGTCGGCTCCGGATAGCTTCTTGGTCCCGTTGCTGACCGCCTTGGCAGCGTATTTCTCGAACTGTTTCTCGCCGCGATCCAATGTTCTCGCGAATGCCTCCTCTTCCTCGTCCAATATTTCCCTTATATCTTGCTGCTTCTTCACAATCTCGGGAAACTGCTCCCCAAGTTGCGCCACTAACGCAGGCAGGATCTTGGAGAAGAAGGAACCGATTTCGGCATCGAAGTACTTCCTGGCATAACGGCACCCTCTTCGGAGAACGCGGCGGACAACGTAACCTCGCCCCTCGTTGTTCGGCACGGCGCCATCCGAGATTGCGAAAGTGAGAAGCCTTATATGATCGGCAACAACACGGTAGGCGGTGTCGATACCGTCCGCGTCGTCCTTGCCATATTTATCAGTATACGGTCGTGCCCCCGTCACTTCCTGGATCTTCTCGAACAGAGGGGTGAAGATATCGGTCGCGTAGTTGGAGCTCTTGTTCTGTAAAGCCGACACTAACCGCTCGTACCCCATACCGGTATCGATGTGCTTCGCAGGTAGCGGCTTGAGGGACTTGTCCTTTTGACGGTCGAACTGCATGAAAACGTTATTCCAGATCTCGACTACGAGAGGGTCGTCCGCATTGACGAGGTGCGCAGCATTGCGGCCGCCGACCTTGTCGTAATGCACCTCGCTGCAGGGACCGCAAGGGCCTTGATCACCCATTTCCCAGAAGTTGTCCTTCATGTCTCCCGGTAGGATGTGGTCCTCCGGCACGCCGACGGACTTCCATAGCTCTTTTGCCTCCAAGTCGGGTTCGAGGTTGAAGTCAGGGTTGCCTTCGAAATAAGTGACGTATAATCTTGCAGGGTCCAGCCCGTAAACTTTCGTAAGAAGTTCCCATGACCACTCAATGGCCTCTTTCTTGAAGTAATCACCAAACGACCAGTTACCCAACATTTCGAAAAAAGTCTGCATATGGCGTCAGCTTTGCACCTTGCTTAGTCGGGTCTCCCAAGGCCACGTACATGATGGTAACTGTCTTTGCCGACATCATCGAGGTCCTAAAATGAAAATTAGTGAGCCCATTCTCCTCGCCCGTGAATGTGCAGGGTCGCCTACGTTGTGCTTGCCTCCAGCGCGTATACACTGCATGTTACATTAGCCTGACTGGTCCAAACAATCCGCTGAAAAGCTCTTATACCTTTTGCGTATCGACAGCGCGCTTCAGCTTGGACAGGGGATCGGTGCTAGCAACGGTCCCAAGGAATATAGGCTTGAACTGGTTCATGCCCGCATTGGTGAAGAGCAAGGTGGGGTCATTATGGGGGACAACAGAGGACGAGGGCACTGGACGGGACGGCAGAAATTAGCATTCTTAAAACCTCCATCGTATAAAGCGACCTCAAAATATGCGACATGGTAAATTCTATAAATTGAGAGGTGTTGCGTCGCGAGGTATGCGTACCTATGGTGTGGCCTCTCTCCTTGAAGAAATCGAAAAAGGTCTGGCGGACCTTGACGCCCGTCCACTCTGGCGCGGCCATGTCTGTGGCGGGGTTGCGATCCGAAAACTGACGACGCAAGAAGCTGCTGCGAGTTGGGGGAATGAATAAAGGAAAGGAGCGTGGTCGCAGGCTGGTTCTTGTACTTTTCGAAAAAGTCGCAAAAGATGACCTTTGCCCAAGTATGCCGAGGGCTGCTGGTGTTGATGTGAGAGGTGTAAGTGCAGGTGCAGATGCGGCGGTGATCGGATCTGCAGCGGTGGCGGTACTGGTGGGCTTGCTTGTGACGCGGGGGTTGTAGAAACTTCTACAATTGTATAGTGACCTCTTTAGGGGGAATGAGTCAAGGCGCCTATAAACGGCGAGTCCCCGGCGCCATTGGAGTTGCATCCGTCCCTACCATACAAAATTCGCCTCTTGCTACTTGTCATTAGTACAAAAAGACTTCTTCGGATGCGCTTCCCGCTACTGCTGCAAGGCTACTAAAAAGAAGTCACGCAGCTGCGCCTGCCTATACGTCACTTACGTTTACACCGGATTTTAACTGCCAAAATAGGCTCAACTGTCGTCGTCGGGATCAATTGACTTGGTTTGAAAAGAGAATTGGAACTTGGGGATAATGGAGGTTCAGGCTGGACCGAGCTCCCACCAATTCCAGTCTCAATTCCACGCCGCTAGCCGTAGCGGAACCGGAGCCCCCACTCTTTTTAGTGGCGTCAGCGGCTTTGCAGGCGCAGGAGCAGGAGCAGGAGCAGGTGCTGCAGGGTCGTCGTTATCGACGCTATCAGAAGCCAATCCCTCTAGAGAGCCTTACCACGGCTTCCCGCCCGCTAATATTAGTGATGATATGACGAGCATCAGCCCTTCTTCTTTTCTGTCAGCGTCCGCCATCCAACAGCACCAGCAGCACATGCCCCCGACAGGCGTCACCCCGCGCAAGTCGCGCAAGAGGAAAGCCGACACGCAGGACAATGAGAGATTGTCCAAGCGGCTCAGTCTTCTCAATCTAGGTAGGTGGCCGCATCCCCATTCCAGTCCCTTCCCCTGTCACACGAGATTCAGAAGGCTAACTTGTGATGCGTCGGCAGAACAAAATGGCAACAAGCTCTACGTGCCCGTCGAGAGTCCACAGATACACAATTCGTCCTCTCCGGACCAATCCCAATCCCAACCCTATCCCCTAACAGGACGACAACGACAACGACAAAGACAACGAGAACCCGAAACAGACACAATGCAGCTCGACAACACGAAGCACAAGGTGTACATCTACGACCTAGACGATGAACTATCATCAGACGGGGACGAGTCGTCGGACGAGGCACGCCTGGTCTTCCTACCGGATATCGAAAAACATCTGCTGCAGAAGCGCATCCCGCCGTCGGTGCTCGCGAACCCCGAGGGCGAGCTCGCCGGCATGCAGCTCGTGCTGTACAGCGAGCCGACGTCGCTCACGGTGCCCGAGGAGCGGGACAGCGTGCGCCGGGCCATCGTCGAGGCGCGCCAGCGGCTCCGGGAGAAGCTGCACCGGGGGAGCGAGCGGGAGGCCGCCGCCGCGAGTTCTTCGGCCCCACCTCCGTCTCCGTCCCCACTTCCGTCTCCGTCCCCGTCTCCGTCTCCGTCGTTATCTTCTTCTGCTGCCGCCGCCGATGCGATGAGCGATGCGCCGCCGGCTTTCGTTGGTAATCATACTGGTTTCTCGAGTCCCGTCGAGAATAGCGGTGATAATGATCCCGATGCCATGGAGCTGGATTGAACGAGCTTCATCCGCGCAGCCTACGGCTTTATCTTTATATCTTTCATGTGCTCATTACTCTATCGATACCCAAAGGGTCTGGGGAATACTTGGTTTATTCAGGGGGGCGCATGCAAGGAGTTATGGTTTGAATAGACCTCATCACTTGCTTTGTTAGGCACTAGTCTAAGCAGTCCTTCCATGGCTGTTCTCGAAAAGATATCATTCCGTTCCGTTCCATACTCCCGTGCTCTGTCCAGCTGGTATTATTACGTGGTCGCAACACAAGTTCCTGTCAGCATGTATCGCCCGAACGCAACATCAAACCATGAATTACCAGCCACCGTGTGAAAATGTCTTAGCATCAAGAACCCAATCGCTACGCCAGTCGCAGTTTCCTTCTTCCCGTAGTCGTGCAATACCGCCTCATCCGCCAAACCTGACCGTCGTCCCGCTCATCATCTCTGCGCAGCGCCCGGCGGCGGCCCAGCAGGCGGAGCGTACTCGTCGCCCCTTGGTCCGCCAGCCGCCTCGCCGCCACCCGCACCGCCCTGATTCGGATCGACCTTGGAGCCAGCGGCGGGTCCGACGCCCTCGTACATGGGGGGGCGGTTGTTGGCGTCGTAGACGGGCGGCGGCGGCGGCATTTCCTGCATGTTGTACCAGCCGCCGCCGGCGGGGGGCTGCTGGCCGTGGGGCCCCGGCTGGTAGTGGACGTAGACGGCGTGCGGGGGCCCCTGTCCGTGGCCGGGCCAGGGAGGGGCGGCGTACCGCGGGTCGACGAGGGCCCGCTCGTGCCGTGACAGCAGCCAGGCCGTGCCGAAGGGCGGCTTGCGGCCCGCGCGCACGTTCCGCTTCGCGAGCCGCCGCCCCACGATCATCCACAGCATGATGAAGGTCACGAAGGCGAGGAAGAGGGCCCACTTCACCACGTAGCCGGTCTATGGACGAGAATTAGCAACGCTAGTCGGTACGTTTTCGGGGATGACGAGGGGTCTGTGGAATGGGGGAGCATGGGGGTGACGGGGGGATATTGTAGATGCGGTCCCGATAGGTAATACGTACCCTAGTGTCCCACCAGTAGACATAGTTGGGGTCATAGATGTAATCGTCGTCGCGGCTGACTACGGACATCTCCACCGCTGTGTGTGTCTTGTCAATCTTGCACTCTCAGAATTGAGAGGCGACGGGATGGTTGACGATGGGGTCGTGTGGTTTGCGACAAAGCCGATGTGAGAACTGTCCAATTGATTGATGTTGGCGAGTAAATGGAGGTAGCCAATAGAAGGATGGTCTACACCCTCAAGCGTGGCAGACGATTTGTCACTAGAGAAACGCCAAGCTTCCGTCGTTTGGTGATGAGGAAGGTCAACCGTTTATGTTTTACAATATTAATGGATGGATAGGAATGGTGAAGGAAGAGGGATTAGGAAGTGAAAGTGCAGGCGGTTTGGTTGGAGAGTTGTTTAGGGCGATGGTGGCGCTGTCGCAATTAAGCAACGCAAGCACAGCCCGCCGGCACAAGGTCCCCCGTCGCACTCAGACCAGAGTCTTACGTGTTTCGGTTGGCTGGGCTGGGCATCATCGTATTTGATCTGGAGACGACCCCTGTTTCAGAATGCCAAGGCGAGCAACATCGGCACGATCGGGTTGTGGACCGGGTTACTCATCAAATAAAAAGCCACCATCGTCATAATATTCGACATGGATAATTGTCTCGTGATTTTCACCTACAAATACGGTAATTACCCCATACTTTACCCGTGCCTTTCCGGATACCGAGCATGGGTGCCAAGCCTCTTCTAGTTCTTTCCCGATGTTTCATCGGCGGTTTGAAATGGAAAAGCGGCACCGTGACCAGAGAGGTCTGCGCGACTCTCGAGAGTCCCGACAGCACGACGCCGGGGTTCTTCGGACTTGCCCTTCGAATTGAATAGGTAGCCAGGTGTATGCGGACATCGGATATGGGCAGCAACAAGATGCGCAAAAGCTGCGCGGACATGGGTCTGTTTTCCAGTTACATATAGAATTATGAGCCTCGGCTTGTTAGGCGCCGCCGAACTGTCCGCCTTGGATACCCGAAGGCCGGTACCCGCCCCAACAGCGTCCGCTTCCAACCTACCCGGGTTGCCACACGCGGAGCCCCGGGCTGCAGACCCACATCGACACCGGCTTCCCGCATAACTGACATACTAGACAGACCTATATATACAGTAGACCCCAATAGAACAACTTGCGGCTTCGTATGCCAAAAACGCCGCCTAAACTACAGTTGAAATAAGCATGTCTGGCAAATAATCGTTTTCTGTGCCCTATTTGACCACCTGAGTCATCCATCGTACAGCGCGTACAGTACAGCGTTGCGTAGTCCATCGGCCTCTAGCCTTGCATGCATGCTATTAATATAATACTCCCGGTACCGATAGGAGCCATCACAGAAATTTCCCGATTCATGTGGACTTAGAAACACTTCGATTCTTCATTAGAGGACTTATGCATACTCGATATATTCGATGCCAGCGTAGTGTGATGCATCGCGGGCGGTACGACAATGGCGAGCTGTGGAAGAATGTGTTTCAAGAAACCACGGGGTCCAATCCTCATCTAGTCAACATAGTGATACCCGGGGTTTGGTATACTATAAACCGATTGGGCCGTATAACTCGGCCGCCACATGGCGAGATGCGGCGAAGTTACCCGAGCAATTGCTACATTGGTGATAATGGCTTCGTTCACGACGGCTGTGAAACCTCTCCAACCCAATCGGTGTATGACTTGATGGGCGATGTTGTAGATGGAAGTAGCAGAGACCTATCCTTAGTTGGAGAACGAATCCTCGCTAAGTTTTGGAATTTACAGCTGTTTATGGAATGGACAGGTCATAGCAGCCCGAATAGTATTAACCCTGACCAACATCCTGAATCACCAGACACGCCTATCTCCCAGCTCAGAATGTGTAAACAAAGAAGCAGCTGGTGCAATGATTGTTCAACCATGGTACAGTCATCTGGAAGTGCTTCGATCAACCCTTACCCTCAAGACCCAGTCCCAGCCTGGCCCAAGGACACCCCACTCCCGCCCATAGAGCAGCAGTTCGGAGGCAACAGCGGCAAAGGCGACCCATCGCTGAACTACCGCCCTCAAGTGGCGTTTGTTGGAGAAGCCTCTCGAGTCGGACGACAGTGCGGCAAGGACATGGACCATAGCGAGCATCGTGATCCTTCCACCATTGAGTCCCACAAGGCACCGGCCTCGGTGACTGGCCTTTTGGGAGCTCTAGCAAGACTTCAGCGCCCCCTAAGTGAAGCCCCAAGCTTGGAGTTCCGGTCCGAGGTAACCTCTGGAGAGACACGCAAGCGAGAAGAACACTCGTCTTACTACATTGTCATCCAGACCGATTATCACGCAGGTCGGCAATACACCTGGTCAAACAACAAAACGGCTGCGCAAGGTGGATGATCTCATCGATGGCAGTGGTGAGGCTCACGATGCAAAGAGGCCAAGACGTCAGAACAAAATAAAGCCTGGCGAGTTTTCCATGGGCGCCCCTGGATCAACTAGGAGTTTGCGCCTTTGCCGACTCGTAGGTCCGATGAATCTAGCTCTATAAAGTCGCCCTTTCAAGCAAGCCATTCACCTCGGACTCAAAATCGATCCTCAAGAAACCGCCATGGCAGAGAAGGGAGCTCTACAAGCAAGGCAAACGTACAGGCGCAGCCACCAGTCAATCAGCAAACATCTACTACAAACAGTGTAGCCTCGGCCAAGACCAATACCGCCAGGCAGGTTCCATTGCCCAAAGTCCATGTCCTGAATCAGCGAGACAGCCTCAGGTCAAACGATCGATCCTTTCATATCCTGGACAACCTCGCTCCTTGTTGCGACCGAATACGCCATCTATAAGCATAAGACGGAAGGTGCCGAGCTGCAGGCAATGCATCTATGCATTGTCGACATTACCATGTTCCCAACGGGAGTGTTCATACGAGACTTCGACCTGATCGAGGAATTCCATGACAAGGTCCTTAACGGTCGACTAATCATAGTTAAAGACGTATGCTATATTTGGAAAGAGAAAGGACTCGACGATTTCCGTCGTTTGCGAAACAAGCGACATAAGATTTACTCTGGCGTTTACTACTTCGGAAAGTACCTCTTAGAAGGGTAGATAAACATCAAGGGTCGTTTATCCACGGTGACGTGCGACAAGATTGTCAACAATGACTTGTTCACTATGCTACCTTAATTCAAAGTCGAACTGGAAGCCAATAACCGACAATGGGCGGAAGCAGTGGTAAAGTCTCGAGAGTCGTTTTACATGGATATTGAGCCGGAGGCAACAAGCGCCTCCGAGTTCTTGGAGGCAATAAAGATAGCATTACAATTTGAGACGGTGTGGTTTCTGCCTGTGTTAGCTAATCTGCTGGCTCTGCGTCCTCGTATAGCGCAAGATCCCGGGATTTTGGTTCGGATCTCAAACCTATTTTCAGGTGCGTACCCATCGTGAAAGGTCTAGGCTTACTAACCAATGGGTAGATGAGTTGAGATATAGCTTATCGTCTAAAGATACGAAAATTATAGCCAATGAGAACATCCCAGAGGTCCTGCAGTTTGGGAAGATTGTTTATGACATTAATGAAGCCTATTGCGTCGAGTTTGTCCATGTCTTATTGAGATTATGGAAGAGATTGCAGGTGCGCTCTCCGACTTAAATCGCCCTATAGTGGGAAACCAGGGTAGGCTCCGGAATATTAATATTTCAAGTTTTTAGATATTATTCGCCGCTTTATAACCAACTCTAGGACCACCGGAGCTTCCAAGCTCCTGGGTAAGGGTAACCTAGCAGGTTGTCTCTATACGATAGAGAGTGAGCATCTGCAACCACTTATGCAGAGCTTGATAACGTTGAGTGGCATTATACAAGAACTTCAAGAAAGTATATAGTTGTGATCGGCTGCTTTCGCGTTAAGTTTAGTAACTCGAATAGCAACGCCTTAGAAAGGGGGCAGGTGTAGTGATTAGCAACGGGGTTTGTATGTGAGATCGACTTTAACACCAGTGGTACGAATTAGTACAGTCACATTCCTGGAATGAAGGGAGGATAACCCAGGATCCGTGCTCCCTATTGAAGGAGGGTGTTAGCGACCTGGAACTTACGAAGCCTTCTTTCAAATTAGGTAAGTTGAATTAGAATAGGCATCGGATTATCGTGGCAGTCTTCCGATGATAATCTTCCGACCTAAAAGTTTAGATTATATTTCTCGTATAAGGTTTTCTCTAAAACTAGAAGGCTAAGAAGACTACCACGGTAGCCCGAGGGTCTTTATCTCAACTTGCTAAAATTATCACTATGGTCTTCTATAAGCTTCCATTCTCCGTATCATATAATTAAACGATATTCGGACGCGATGCATTTGGAACTATATATCACAGGCTTCCGCTCGCGACGCCGTTTTACACACTATAAGTTTACCTTTGGCAGGATGATCGGCGATACCGCAGTTGGCCTCTCGCACAAGGCTACAAGAGCTTAGACTGAAGAAATAAGACCCAGCGGCCTTTATCTGCTGGCAGCCTTTGGGTATCCAACGGTCGGTATCTAGGAGGTCAGTGGGAAGTGATAAGGTTACGGGTGGCACAACAGAAGTATAAGGAAGCAGTATATAGGAAACGGTTGTTGAATTCTAAAGATATCTAGCTAACTAGAGGACCTAGTTGGGAGATATGGGCGTATTTATATTCGTCGAAGCCTAAGGATTCCAAGGGTGTTGGGTATAGCGTCATAGCTGTTGATATGGGCCCAGAAGGCTCTAGGAAGACTATATGACGTATATAATTACGTATACGCTTACGCGTACAGCTTCAAAGACCTTTCCAGGTCCAATACGGTAACGCCTAAACGAAACTGCCGCTACTACGACTCAAATTCTAACGTTCGACGTGCTTGGTCCGTACGGATGACAAATATCTAGTCGATCGCCTTGTATGTAGTAATAAGCAACGTCGGGTGCATGCTTGATCAGTTAGGAAGCTAATCACGGTACACCGATAACAGAAGTCCCGTCCTAGCGACAGCAAAGATGCTTGCGTCGCCCGAACCACCGTGGTAAGGTTTATCTGCGCTGAAGACGCTCACCTCAGAACAACAGAGCGGCACCATTTGCCTCAAGGTGACCTGACCAGAAGCATCCGCCAGGCAAGATACACATCCATACGCTCTGTGGATGATCTCCCAGCTAAGGCGCAGAGGACGCGGTGGCAGAGACCGCCCCATGACCTAGAGCTAGCGGTGAATGCTAGCCAGCCGCGGCAGGTCGACCTCATTCTCAGTGAAGACCGTGACTTGACGACGGGCGGCAGCCAAGTCACCGGGCTCTGTGCGGTACCTCGCGGGTAAGACGCGACAGGAGCAAGACGTGGCCGTGTCGCGACGCGTTGATGCCATGCTCGTCCTCGCGCTCGTGGAGCCTGGTAGGGAAATGGGGACGCTGTTAGCAGGGTTGTCAGCTGAGACCTGTCAGGGACGGAGAGCACGAGCGGCGAATACTTAGCAAGGCGATATTCCAGTTCCGGGCCCGCTTCGCGAACTGTCGACCATCCCTAAGCTGCCGAGAAGAGGGTGATTGAATGGAGGCAGCTGTTTTGAAGCGCTGGCGCCACCTGTAGCGACTGCCATTGATCGCGTTGACGGGCGCAATCACCTGGTCTACGAACGAGTAATCAAGCATGATTGGTAAAACGTGCGTGATGCTGCTGTGTTGTGGTGCATGAGACGATTCTATTGGGCGGGAGGGTGCTGACTCATCAATTTCATGCACAGTCTGTACGTGATCAGCCAAGGAGGGGTTGCCAGGATCACTTATCACACAATTCGTGGCCGCCTTCCCCGCTCACCTCTACCTAACAGCCTTATCGGTGAGCAAGGCCGTCACAATGCGGGATGCCTAATTTGCAGTATATGCGTCTAAGTCACCATTTTGCAACTATATGAAGGCGGATGACCCTCCGTCGACGAAGCCATCATACACTAGGAAGGCTTCAGCTGATATATAGCCAACACAGGCACAAAATGGAGGGTATATCACAGAAGACGTGAGTTAATTTATACCCTCTTCCCTGCTAAAAAGCTCATCATTGTCCAGTATTGCAACCTCTAAACTGTTCCGGTTTCTCGTTGGCCCAGACAAACAAGAGTTCACCATATATTCCGCCCTCGTTGCGCACTAGTCCCCTGCTCTGAAGGTGTTGGTGCATGGTTAACTTAAGGAGGCATCCGATCAATCTATGGAATGGGACGATATCGATGAGGCAACTTTTACTAGTTTTTGGCAATACCTCTACACTGGAGAGTATAGCACTCTAGAGTCGCTTGTGACGCCGCCATCAAACATCAGCGTCTGTGCTGCCGTTAGTCATGATTAATCTGAGACGGATAAATCCCATACTCGGCCTGTTGACAATCCACAGGTGGAAGAGCTCCTTGCTGAGGCGGAAGATCTCCCTGCTGAGGCAGAAGAGCTCCCTGCTGAGGCGGAAGCGGTCCCTGTTCCTGAGTGGGAAGAACCCCCTGCTCCGCGGCTATCCGACGACTTTTGGAGCGCAGTCCCAAAAAAGAAGAAGATTCTAGCAAGACGGGAGATGCTGTGGGACAAATTCCAGTATTCTTGGGGTCTCGATCTTTCTGCCGCTGTCAACGAGGAATCTCACAAAATTGAGAAGAGGCCAAAAGACCGCGCTGTTATTTTGGTCCACAATGCCCGTGTCTACGTCCTGGGAGATCGCTATGGGATCACCCGACTAATGAACATTTCTCTCCTTAAGCTTCACCAAGCTTTAGTGGATTTCGTTATATGTGAAGACGGACTTCATGACATCGTCGCACTACTGCAATTCTGCTACGGAGAGCTGGTTCCAGAGAGGTTGAGACAACTTGTAGTTCACTATACTGCCTGCCATGTTGAAGAGTTACGGACGAATGAGGAGTTCCGGGAGCTTCTGGAGGGCTATTGTAGTTTGTCGAGGGATCTCATAGGATCCATGCTACTGAGATTAGATTGATGAAGAATGCACTGCCCGAAGGACTCCCAGGAAGCTACTAGTGGTGCAGCAGGCAGTTGCACTCGTCTGCTCCGAGTAGTCCGTGCGTCGGGGCTGAGAGGAGCGGAGACGGCGGACACAGAAACACGCAATTCAATTTCGGCCACCTAGAGGATTTCGCCACCGAATTAGGTGCTCCCTCAATGCAGAATAGCATTCGAATTAGGCATTCGCTGTCGACACAGGATACGATTTCGGCACCGAGTTTGGGGCTAATTCGATGCAGATCAAGGGGTCGATGCCGAAAGAGGCTCTCGATAGAGACAATAGCCTCTATGCTGAAATAGCATTCGCCGCGACACAGAATATAATTTTGGCACCGAGTTTGGGGCTAATTCGATGCCGATTATGGCGTCGATGCCGAATGAACTTTGAGTTCAAGTTATGGCAAGGGGGAATGTTTCGCGACGCTACAGCATCAGCACACTGCTCCTCAGATATCTGTAGTTAAGCCAGGGCTGGGCTCAGTTTTGCCAGCTAATTCGGATAGATCAGGTTATTTGCAATACCGTTTCCTGTTTACCGGTAAGTAGCCGCCGTGGGGTCGGCGATTTAGAAAAAGGCCAATCGCACCGAACGGAAGCCAACCCGCCCTCTATCCGCCTGCAGTTGTGCACACTGCGACCAAAGGCCAGGTCACGACCAGTGAGCCCATCACCCGGCACCGGCCTTCCTGTACTCTGTCCCCCACCGTCTGTCACGCCCCTTGACATGCTGAGCTTCTATTTTTAGGGACAGTAGCTGCGATCGCATGCTTTGGCCCAATCACCATGCACCTAGTCCACAGACACAAAAAGGGACACTGGATTCGCAAAACGGCTCCCGTGTGCCAGAGAATGGTCTCAAGGAATCAGAAGTAGGTGGGATTCGACTTACAATAAATCTCCGTCCATTCGAGCCTATATATAGGTATTTCTCTGCCCCTTGTACGTATTCCTTTATGCTCGGGTGCAGACTCTGGTTGAGCCATGGATTTTCCAAGCACCAAAAGAGACCGTACCAACGATAATTTCACTAGAGCTAGTAAACGCCTAATAAGAAGATACCACCAAATAAGCCGCCGTTATAATACTGATATTTATATTTTGATGCGCCGAAATTATAGATACTATAAATATAACTTAACTGATAGTATGTTATTCCCGCCTCCGCCGAGTGACTTAGTAAGTGGAAAGAGTGAATTGCATACGCCGTCACTAATTATATGTAGGCTAGAGTATACCCTATGCCAATGAGGAGGATGGCTGTAGATTATGCGAAGGGTAATGTAGGGAAGAAGCCATTAGAAAGCTAGTTGTAATGTTCAATTTGTTGTTCTTCACTGGCCAATCATAAAATATTTTAACCGCATATTTCTGGTGAAACCGAGCAATAACCTGGAAATAGTCGCTTGCTATTGGTCGGATGATAACACCTCGTTAAGTTGGCACGCCCTTTTTGAGTGTCCCCTCCATTTTCGTAATGCTTTTATCGGCTTCTTTCTTTAAAACTTGACGTAGATATTTTGGAGTATAAAAAGTAACTTTACGAGATAGCAAAAATCCGATAATACACATAGTTTGGATGTTACTTGCCTTTCTAAAAGGTACTCAGCAAAAACTTAAAAGTATATAAGAAAATGTAATTAAATAAGCCGGCGTTACTACGGGGATATACATCTCATAATGGCTTCCGTGCGAGATTCCATCGCGCGAGCGGTAGCTAAGTTTAGGAACGTAGGTCGTATAATAGCTCTCGCGCGAGCGGTAGCTATGTTTGGGAACTCGGATTATCCGATAGCTTTCGTGCGAGTGGTAACTATGTTTAGGAACTTAAGTCGCGCGATACCTAGCCCTTATGCAAACTGTAGCTATATTTAGGAACTCGAGTCGCGAAATTCCGTCGCGCGAACGGTAGCTAAGTTTAGGAACTCGGGTTATGCGATCCTTGGCCCACTTCTCTCTTATAAGCGCTTATCTACGTGGAGGTCTTTCCGGGCCTAGTGTGGGTGACCCACCTTTGGAGTGCACCCACCTTTGGAGAACGAATTTTCCCCACTAGCGAATGTAGACCTTCTTTATTAATATATTATAACTTAATAACAATTAAAGCATTTTTGAAGCGATTTGTATCGGATTTTGAAAATGGGCCCTGACGATAAATACCTTATTGCTAAATCACTTAAGGAAGTAAGGAAAGATATTAAGGTTGAAGATGTAGCTAACGTTTAGGGTATTTTTGCTATAACGGTCTAGAGACGCCGGGATGGCGGTTTTATTATGTAAGAAGTTTTTAAATCTTATTAAAGTTTTTTAAAAAATAATAAGAATTTCGTAAGGGAATGGATTTATAAAGAAAAAGATATAGGACGAGTTTCTAATAAGGTTTAAGTCTGTTATTTTGTTAAAATTATTTTATAAAATTATGGGAACGAAAAGCGTTTAGGGAAATACTAGGTTAATAATTTTATATATCGAAATCCTGATATTATAACGAAATTTGAAACGTAATTCGATTTTTTTAAGGCGTAAAATATTTAAGAAGATATTTTTTAATGGTATTATAAGGCCTTAAAATATATTATCCGTAAGAAAAAGATTAAATTAAAAAGGATTACGAATATAGATAAGTATGGCGTTTAAGAAAGTAAATTTTCTGGTTAAAAGGTTTTAAGTAACGTTTTTAAAGGTTACGCCGAATTAAAAACGTTTAAAGAAATAAATTAGGTTTTTATTTTCGAAATAATTATTTCGGTAGGCAAAACGTTAATTGTAATAGTTATTTTTAAAGGAATCGCATTTTAAGGATAATAATTTCCTGATATAATTCCCCGGTGGATATATAATTCGTCCCTTTTAGGATAAAATAATACCCGAATCGTTTTACGATAATTTCGCGAGGTATATCTTCTAGAAACGAAGTTTTCAAAAGCGACCAACGGAAAAATGTTTTTAATAAATAAATTGTGACGGCTAGGCTAATTAACCAATTATTAAACCTAAGTCGACGGGTTTATGTTGGCAAAGTACTATGGGAGTCTAAGTAATAAAGTAATAGGATAACTTAGTTACGTCTCGTAATATTAAAGGTGTTTTGGGTAACGAAATTGTATTAAAAGTTGTTATGGCCTAATTATGTAGTTTTAATTATATATATCCTTTTGTTGTTTTTTTTTAATCCAACGGAGTAGCTCGGATTTTTTTGCTTAAATGAATATTGCTTTTTTTTGATCCGACGGAGTAGTTCGGATCTTTTTATTTAAATGAATATTGCTTTTTTTTAATCCGACGGAGCAGTTCGGATTTTTTTGCTTAAATAAATATTATATGTTTCGTAATTAACCCATTTAAGTCCTGTTTTCGGTCCTAGCGCGACCGTTTCCGTGGCCTTTATTGGTTGGTTTATAACACGATCTTCTTTTTTTTAGATTTTCGTCCCGAAAATTTTTTGTCCGAAGTAAGTATTTTTACTTTATTATGCCTAATCGTGTTTATAAATTTCGTTTTTTTCGTATGCGCAAGGAAAAGATGTTTTTTAAATGTAATTAACGAAAAAAGAGAAAAGTTTTTGTTCGTTTCGTTATTAATTTTGGTTTTAAAGTTATACCGTATATTTCGTGTTTTCGTACTGGGGATAGGTGCGTTATGTCCGATAATATGTTTCGCTGCGATAATTACATTCGCAAAAAGCGGTATTATGATAGTTTTGGTATTTTTTTAACTTTTTTGAATAATATTAATAACGAAATGGAACGTTTAAAAGCGGAAAAAATATTAATTCGTTAATAATTGCGCGATATACGGGGCGAGTTGGATATTATTTCCAAACGGTTAGATGAAATATTATCGCGTTTGGATCGTTTTCGTATTTAACAAAAATTCCTTCGTAGGAAAAGGGTTGATATGGTTAATCGAGGATTGCAGTTTTTGGATAAGTTGGAAGAATAGGAAAAGGTAGATTGCCTTGTTGTTGAAAAATAACGTTTAAAGGTTTTTTTGCTTATTGTTGCTTTTTTTAGTTAGTTTTTGCCCGAAGGTTTTTTTCCGGATTTTGATTAGGAATTTTTTTTGCGTGGCGTTGTTAGTGAAAATGTTTTAATAGGTGTTGGGTATCCGTTAGATTTTTAGCAGGTTCCCAAAAAGTTTTTGAGTTAGGGTATTTTTTTTATTTTACTAGGTACTGCGTGAGTTTTTTGATTTTTCGCATATCCATGATTTTTTTTGTTTCGTACTTTTGTTCGTTTTTTATTTTTATATTGTTTTGTTTCGTATGTATTTTAATAGTATCCGTTGTTAATTTAAGTAGAGATATGTAAAAAATTAGATGGAGTTTGATTTTGGGTGGTAGATTTAGTTGGTAGTTGTTATCCGAGATTTTTTTGATAATTTTGTAGGGGTTAATGTATTTGAAATCGAGTTTTTTGTTTGGGCGTTTTGTTTGGATATTTTTGGTGGTTAGGTAGATTATATCTTTTTCCGAAAAGGTTAGTTTTTTTAATCGTTTTTGGTTATAATGTTTTTTTATTTGGTTTCGTACGAATTTAAGTTTTGTTTTTATTTTTTGGTATAATTGCTTAAGTTATTTTGAGGTTAGGATAATTTTGACGTTAAGTGGTTTTTTTTTTTATGATTTTTTGTAAATTTTAGAAGTAAATTTAAAATTAATTATGGATAGTGTTATTTTGATATTTTCGTGGTAATTAATGTTATAGGTTATTTGGGTAATTGGTAATTTCTTAACTTAATTATTTTGTTCGTAATTAATGTAATATCGTAAGTATGTTTTAAGCGTTTGGTTTTGTCGTTTTATTTATTCGTTTGTTTGCGGTCGAAAAATATTAGATAATTTGTGGTTTAAGTTAATTTGGGTTATTAAATTTTGCTAAAATTTGGAAATAAATGTTATTCCGCGATTTGAAATAATTTCGTATGGTAATCCGTATGTACTAAAAATGTTTTTAAAGAAAATGTATATTATTTATTCGGCGTTTGTATTTTCGTTGTAAGGTAAAAAATAAGAAAATTTTGTAAATTGGTTAACGATTACGAAAATGTTATTGTAATGTATGTCCGTGGTTGGGTTTTTCGATAAGGGTAATTTGGTAATAAAATTTATCGTAATAAAATTTTAAGGTCGTTTTGTAATTAGTAATGGTTATAGTTGTTTATAGGGTTTATGTTGTCGTATTTTTACTTTATTACATATATTATATTAACGTCGGATTTTTTGTATTATGTTTTTTATTTTAGGGAAGGAATATATTTGTTAAAAACGTTTAAAAGTTTTATGGATTTCTGGGTGTTTATGTAAAGGGTGTTTATGTATTTTTTGTACCAGATTTTTTTAACATTTTTCTGGGATTTATATTTTGTTAGTTTTTTCGGATAAGTTATTATTATGTTATTTAATTTTTTGATATATATTTGGTATTGTTTTTTATATTACTGCAACCTGGCGTAGATGTAAATGTTTTTTTGTTATGATGTTAAATACCGTATGGTTGATTTTAATTATTTTTTTTTTAAGGTCCGGTTGTTTGCTAAAAGCGTTGGCCTTATTATTTTCCGAGCTTTTGTAATAAATAATAACGAAATTATACCCGGTTAGCTTTTTGGTATAACGAAATTGTCGTATTGTAAGTTTTTTGGTTATGGTGAACCGGATAAGATTTTTGTGGTTCGTATATATTTTGATTTGATGTTAATTACTTTTGAAAAAATGTTTGAATTTACGAAATGTTTTAATAATTATTAAAAATTTTTTGTTAAGGGTAATATAACGGAATTTAGGTTTTTGCAATTTATATAAAAAAAAAGTAATAAGGTGTAATATACCGTAATTATTTCGTTATCCGATTATTGCGTTTAAAGTATAATTTAACGCGTCGGTTTTTAGCTTAATTAGGTGGTTTGGATTGTATATAATTAGTATTGGTTAATTCGTAATTGCTTCCTTAAGTTATTAGAATGTTTTTTCCGTTTTCGGCGTTTATTAAAATTTTTGTTTTTTTCGTATAAGGACGTTAAGAGGTATAGTTATTCGGCTGAAGTTTTTGATGAATTTGCGATAGTAATTGGCAAATTTAAAAAAGGTTTGTACTTTTTTAACGGTAATGGGTTAAACTTAATTATGTATTGTAGCGATTTTTTTAAGGTTTATTTTGATATATTTAAAAGTAATAATGTATTTTAGGTATTTTACTTTTTGTTTGTGAAATTGATTTTTTTTTACGTTAATTAGTAAATTAGCGTTTTGAAGTAATTGTAATATTTTATGGATATGTTTTTTGTATTGTTTTTTGTTTTCCGAAAAAATGAAAATGTTATCGAGGTAATATATAACGAAAATGTTAAAGTGTTTTCGGAGGATATAATTAACTATACGTTAAAAGATAACGGGTACGTTAGTAAGTTTTATAAGGGTAATAAGGTATTCGTAAAAACCGTATTTGGTTCGGAATATTGTTTTTTATTTATGACTTTTTTTAATTCGAATTAAATTGTATCCGTTTTTAAGGTTGAAGGTAGTAAATTATTAAGTTTTATAAAAACGATTTTTTATTTCGTTAATTAAAAGTAATAATATTTGGTTTTTAATAATAATATTATTAAGTTATCGGTAATTTATAATTAATCGTAATTTGTTATTTTTTTTTAGTACGAAAAATATAAGGTAATTAATTAATAATTTAGATAATCGAATTTATTTTTTTTTAAGTCGGTTTTCCAGATATTTTCGAAATGTTTATAATTTTATTTCGTTAAGGTTGTAAATAGGGTAAAATTTGGTAAATGCTTTTTTTTTAAGGATAATTTCATAATTTTATTCGTTATATTTAGGTAATTTTATTTTAAGTTTTTTCCTGAAAAGTTTTTTGTATTTGTAATATTACGGTAGTATATTAGTTAATTTTTTTAATTTAGGGGTTAGTTGTTGTAAGTCGTTATTTAATTGTTGTAGTTTTATTTTAATGGTAGTAATAATACGTCGAATTTTTCGGTAATATTTTTTTTTTCTTATGTTGTTTTCCTGTAGGTGGTAAGGTTTTTGTTATGTCTTTATGCCGGTATTCGTCGTTATTTTCGATCGAGTATTAAGATTTTTGTTTTTTTTTTTTATATTTATTACTGGGCCGTAAAAGAAATTTTACTTGGTTAATTATTTAGTTAATTAAGGGGTTATATTGGCGTAATTATATTGCTTTTAAAATTATGTCGTAATTTTTTAACGGTATGATATTGAAATTAATGGTTATGATTTGTCTTAATGCGACGATATCGAAATAATTAATTTCGCGTATAATTTTTTTATTATCGTAAAGGAATAATTAATTTTCGGTAATATTCGTAATGTAAAAGTTTTTTTTGTATTTTTATAATAATTTAAGACGGTTAATTACTTTAGGTATAATGTAGTTATTATTTAACGTTCCGTTGTTTACCATAGCGGTATATTAATATATTTTAATCCGTATTTTTAATATGATAAGGTTTTTTTCGTTTTTTATTATTATTAAAGCCTTTTTAGGGAGTTTAGGTTAGCTTTTAAAGGTTTTGCTTTTTTGCGGCTTTTTTATAAAGGGCGTAGTATTTTTGGGTAATTTTCTTCGAGTTATCGTATTTTTTTTTTAAGATTTTTAATTTGGTTTCGAAATTGGTTAATAAGGTGGTATTATCGTTTAATTTGTGGTTTTAACTTATTGATATGTGTTGTATAACGTTTTGCATTTTCCGATAGCTGCGTATTGCGATTTTTTTGTATGTTAATTTTCCTTTTTAGTTGGACGATTTTTTTTGTTTGTTATCGTATTTTTTGGTTTTATTAAGTAAATTGTTTTTTTATGATATACGTAGTTTCCCAGGTAGGGGTATTGTTATTTTTTCCTTATAGATTTTTGGTGGTTTATTCCAAATTAGTTAGAATTTTTTTTTTTTTTGGGGTTCGGTTGTAGTGGATAGCTAAAAGTAAAGATCTGCGATTAGTTAACGTGTGGATAGATTACGTTTTTCCAGGGCTTTTTTGTTTTTGATGTTATATGTATATTATTTATAATGATAGAAGGGGTTTTTTTAAGGGTACCGTTTTCCGGACGGCTAATTTCATTTTGCCGTTTTGTTATTAATATTTTTTTATGCGCTGATAATTCGGAAATAGCGGTATTATCGTTTGTTTTTTTTATTGTTTTTTATTTTATTACGGAAGTTAAATTCGTCGCGAGTTATACGTATAATTCGTTAATAAATTAATTATTTCCATGCTTTATATGTTGGGTATTTTTATCGTTGGCAATATATGGCATGTTTTCGCCCGTATATATTTAAGGTCCTTAGGTAAATGGTTTCTGTCCATTTTTGGTATTTTTCGAGTTATTTTTTTATGGTTTAAAATAATCGTCGTTGGATTTTTTTTTGTTATTTCCGCGAGATTATAGGTTTTAGATGTTGTTGAATTCCTGCCTAAGAAAGTTTTTTAGTTTTTTGTTATTTTTGTGTTAATTTAGCGTAAAAGGGTTTTGGCGAGTTTTCGTTTCGTCGTATTATGGTAAGGGTTTTGTTGTTAGAATTAAATGGTTTATTATAAGGTTTAACAAATCGTTTTTCCGGTATAGGGGTTTAGTTTCCTAATTGTTTGGGTTTTTTATATCGTATTATTATGTGTTTTATCTTTTTATAATTATAATATTTGATTTTGCTTTAGTTTTTTTTTCGAATCGTTCCGATTTTTATTAATTCGGGTTTAATTTTAAACGAAGTGTTTTTTTTCCTGGGGGTATTAATGTTAGTAAAATATCGGGGTTTTTTGTTATTCCAAATGTTTGTTTTTGGGGTGATATGTTTTTGTCGTTTTTGTTATCGTTCGAATTGTCGGTTATCGATTTTGATAACTTTTTTAATGTATTTGTTAAGGGTAAGAGTGCGTTTTATTCGAATTATTTTATTTTTAATATCGTTTTTAAATTTTTTATAAAAGATATCGATTAGGGTATTTTCCTTTTTGTTTTTTTATCCCGTTTTGGTAATTAAAGTTTTGAAATTAATAGCATATTTGGAAACGGGTTTTTTTTGTTTGAAATTAAGGATTTTTTAAGTAGAAAATTTTTTTTCGTCGGAGTTGCTAAAGTTAAAACGAAGTTTATTTTCGAAATTGGTATATAAGGAAAAGATTTTATTAGTTAAAATTTTTTGGTTATTTTCTGCATTTTCCATATAGTTCCGTATAATAAGTTTAAACCAATTGGTTACGTTTTTCGTAAAATATGTTTTTACCGCAAAAATTAATTTAGGAATGTTATTAAGATTTAAAAAATATAAGTAAATACGTATTTGCGTAAGAAAGGTTTAAGGGTTTTTTTTGTTATTATAAAATTTTAGTTTTTTAAGTTTTATTCGGGAAACGATAAGGGGTATTATTAAGGTTGCTTTAATTTGTTTATTTAATCGTTAATTTTTCCTTTCGAATTTCCGGATACGAGCTTAAAGTTATTATAACGTAAATTTAAAATTATTAATCGATATTTTCGATAATGTTGTATATTATTTAAAATTTAACGATATTATTAAATAAAAATTTTTAACGTATAACGATTAAATTAATTAATTAATTATTAAACTTAAGTTAACGGGTTTATGTTGGTAAAATATTATGGGAATTTAAGTAATAAAGTAATAAAATAATTTAATTACGTTTCGTAATATCAAAAGTATTTTGGGTAACGAAGTTATATTAAAAATTGCTATAACCTAATTATGTAATTTTAATTGTATATATTTTTTTATTATTTCTTTTTGATCCGACGGAGTAGCTTAAATCTTTTTGCTTAAATAAATATTGCTTTTTTTTGATCCGACGGAGCAATTCGGATCTTTTTATTTAAATAAATATTGTTTCTTTTTGATCCGACGGAGCAGTTCGGATCTTTTTGCTTAAATGAATATTACATGTCTCGTAACTGACCTATTTGAGTCCTGTTTTCGGTCCTAGCGCGACCGTTTCCGTGGCCTTTATTAGTTGGTTCATGACATAAATACGTTACGTACGAATTTATTTAATTTTAATACGAATATAAAATTAATAACATAATATTAATTTATTTATCGTCGCATTTTATTTACGTATTATAACTCTTAAATATGGGCGTTTTCTTTTGTTAAAAATAATTTATTATTAAAAAATTAAAAGGTAGTAAAGTTATAATATTTCCGCGCCCCGGATAAAATAATATTTTATCGAAACGTACGTTTACGCCCGTGGTAAGGTTATTATATGAAAAAATATTTACAGCGGTTTCCGTTACGTAAAAATTTAGCCGTTTAATATAAATGAAATTAATAAAAATTTTAAAGTAGTTTATTTAAAGTTAAATATTTTTAAGTTAATTATTTCGATAAAAAGAAACTTTTATAAATTATACGACAAAATAACATTTTTTATATTTAAGAAAAGTTAGGATTTAAAGAAGTAATTTAAATATTTCGTATTTAACGACGTCGGTACGAAAAGTAATTATCGAGCGTTTATAAGAAAGGTAAGTAAAGCGTTAAATTAAAACGTTAAAATTATTATTATTTTATAGTTAAAAAATTAATTTTTTTGTAACGAAAATAAATTATTAAAACTAATAATAAAAAAAAGGTTAAGCTTTTATCGAGTAAGTTATACGTTAATATTAAAAATATTTAAAAGGCTTAAAAAAAAGTTAAGTAATAATAAGCGAAATTAGTAAAAAATTATAAAGATTAAATAGCGTTAAAAAAATAAGATTTATTAAAAGTACGTTTATTATATTAGAGCATATACGCTACTTTTTATAACATTTAATTATATTATATTATATGGCGTTTTATATGTAAATTTATGCATAGGTGGTGTTATTAGGGGCCAGGGAGTATTTTCCAAAGGTGGGTGCACTTCAAAGATGGGGCACCCACTCTAGGTGGTGGGGAGATGGATATAATTAATACTTCGAAGTAGGGATTGGTTTTAGCTTCCATCGGGAATGGACTACCTTTTAAACCCTCCCATAGCAATATATTATTATAAGACTGCCATAATAATCCGAGGCGTCTTTTAATTTAACTATCTTAATTCGAAGTAAGATCTAGAATTTATTATGAGTATTTAAACATAACTACTATTCGCACGATAAATATTTCGTACGACGAAAGTTTAACAAATAGCCTTACATATCTATCACACGATAAGAAAGGAGTGAATATTTATAGAGTTTATAGTTATAAGCACAAATGGCTTCCTCTTTGTATAAAGAAAATAATCGTAAGCACCTTAACTACGTAAGCAAAGTTACGTAACATGGGCGGCTTTTTGAATTTTTAGGACATACCTACTATGTAGGTCAGGCTGTGATAATATAGACCTATGGTTAGATTGCGCGTATATTTTATAGATAAATTAATAAGGATATATTTTAATGTTCTAATTAAGACTTAATGTTTATCTAGTTCTTTATATCTATCTTTAATACTTATACGTAATATGATACGGGGATTAGAGGTTAATCGGTCTTATGACCTAGGCTTTGCACTACCTACTCACCCACGCTAAAATTTCCACCCACGGGTACCCGTAGGTGGGTAAAAATTAACGTAGGTAGTTAGCAAGGGTGCGTAGGTAGAACGAAACTACCTACGGATTAACCACCTGTAAGTACCCATTTTAAAACTTAAGGATTTATCATATAAATATAAAATAAATTAAACGTTATAAAGATAAAAAAATTATATAATTTAAAACTATATCGTATTAAATACTTATTAAATATTAAATTTTAAATAAAAACGCCAAATTTCTATACCTAAACCTAATTATTATCCTTATAAAAACTAACTACAATATAATACTATACTAATTAACGTATTAATTTATTATCCTTTATAAAAACTAACGTACTACATAAGCTCCTCGGACATACAAGCTCGTCGGACACTTTTTGGCACTCCGCATTAACAAATTCAAATTACTCAACCATAACATATCGCATTAATTAAAATTAATCGGATTTTTTTTCGCTAAACGTATTTACAGCTTTATTACAAATGCGCGCATTATGTCCGGGCTTACCGCAAACGCCATATTTCCGTTCCTTCGTTTTAACCCTTTTATAACAATTACCTTTAACCATTGTTAGTTATATTTTTCCACCACTCCCTTCTTTTTCGGCCAGGAAAGCTTATCTCTTTTATATAATAAGTGTCCTTTTTTTTTGGAAACGTTTATTTTTGGTCTTTCGACGTTTATTTAAGATATAATTAATTTCGCGTAATTAAACGGCCTTTTATTTAAAAAGAATAACTTTATACTAAAATACTAATTAATTTTTGATTAAAAAATTAACCGATTTAATAATTTTTATCGGCAAGTTACTTTGGTAATTTCTAATCCTTTTTTGCAAATAACGTCCTTATTCTTTTGTTTCCTTAATATTCTTAGGGGTTTTCGCCAGCGGGGAAATCGAACCGGCAAAAGTTAACGGGAAAACGGTCGGCGTAAGCATAATTGGAGGAATTTCGAGCTCGGAAAAAACGGTATTAAAATTGAATAAAACGAAACCAGTTACGGCAAATCCGGATTTGATATTATCAGACGTTATAACAACTTTAAACGCGTCGTAAAAACCGGTAAGGAAATCTTTTTTGATAATATAAATATAATAACGTCGCATAAAACCCTTAATATATAGCGAATAAACGCGTTTTAACGGGGAAAAATAAGATACGTCGAAAGGTTAAAGCTTATGCGAAAAATGCGCGGGTATATAAAATATAATAATATTGTAATTAAT
Source organism: Monosporascus sp. GIB2 (assembly GCA_004155935.1). Lineage (NCBI taxonomy): Eukaryota > Fungi > Ascomycota > Sordariomycetes > Xylariales > Monosporascus > Monosporascus sp. GIB2. The sequence continues at coordinate 29,302 of QJNV01000258.1, forward strand.
GTAATATTTTTCGAATTTTATCGAATAATAATTTTTGTAACCGTTAAAAATTAAAAAACGTTTCGATTTTTTCGTACGCGTTCGAATATGTTAATCGAAATATTAAACCTATTTTAAACTTAATTTATTTATCGTTTAATTATTATTATTTAATGCGATTTTTTAACCGGCTGTTAGCGGTAAGTTATCGCGGAACTAATCCTTAAAATGATTTTTCCCCGTTATAATAATAAATAGCAATATAACTTAATTTTAGAAATTAATGATTTAGATAATTATAACCCATTTTTTATTTTTTTATTAAGCTTATTTAAGTTTTTTACGTTTTTCGGTATTAGTAATTACTATATCCGTTATTATAAAAAGCTTTATTAAGAATTTAATTTCGTCGAAATTATAAATATCCTTTTTTATAATACCGTATTTTACGATAATAACCCGAATAAACTTAAACTACTTGCGAAATATTTCTAAATTTTCGTATAACATTTTTTAATAATCGATTTTCCGATTTAAACGCGTTACGAATTTTTTTTACCGTTTAACAAAATTAGTTATCTAATTAACCCCGACGCGTTCCGTAACGCGTTACGTAAATAGCAAATTCGCCATATTTTTAACATGCTAACGCCGGATAGGAAACGTTCGCGCATTTAGGTTAAGGATTTAGTCGATAATAAATTTCTTTTCGGTTACCATTAATTTTCGCAAATTCGACATAATATCGGCTCGGGAAAGTTTACCGTAAAGTCGGTTCTTTAAAATAAATAAAAAAACGTCATATATAAAATTAAGCCGTCGGAAACTTAATTTCGGGTCTCGTTTTTTAGCCTAAATGGCTAAGTGTATTCTGGTTTCTTTTATAAGACGTTCCATAATGTTAGTGTTAAGAAATAAACGATTAAAGATAAGTGGTGAGAATGGCTAAAAAAGTGTTCGACGAGCTTGTATGTCCGAGGAGCTTATGTGGTACGTTAATCGCAATATAATATCGTATTAATTAACGTATTAATTAATATATTTATTAACCTACTAATTAAAATAGCTTATCGTTTAATATTACCCTTTCGTTTAATATCTCGAATAATTCAAAATCGCTAAAACCTTTTAAAAAAAGGAAAGGTTATTAAATTAATAACTATTAACGTTTTCTATAAAAGATTTTTTTTATAGCTTTATGGGAAATTAGAACTTATCGTCCAGGATTTAAAACCCGTAAAGGATATAAGATAAAAGGATAATATAAGTGCGTTGAAGTAAGTAATAGAGATATAAATAACCCGAAGAAAACGCCATATTCGACTGGAATATTATTATGTTCGTTAGAAGGTACAAAAGGGTAATATCTGCTTCTAGTACGTTAAGAGCAAGGATAACCCAGCAGATGGGCTTACGAAGCTATTGGACAGGGTTGATTTTGAGAGATTCGTAGCGAACTTAGGACTTGAGAAGATATAGAACGAGTTAAAAGGTACTTGAGATTGATATAGGGGTTTAATTCCTTAATAGATTAAGACTTAGTTGATTGTTTTCGAGGATTTAGTAGCCGAGACCACTTAAAGCAAGAGAGCGTATTGGTAGTTAGTGCTTTAAGGTGCTTACGGCTGGTGGGTCAGGTTGTAAGATGCAGCCTGGGACACCTTTTGTTTGAAAGAAGCTTTTTGAGCATGGATTTGGATATGTAATGGGAGCTTGGCTCAAACGTTTATAGTCTAGTTTAACATCAACACATAGTTTACACCAGGCTACTGCATTTGATCACTGTGACTGTTGATAAAGGAAGTATTTAAACTTACGAAATGCTTTAATAATAGCTATAAATTGTTTGTCAGAGATGGTATAACGTAATTCGAGTTTTTATAATTTATATAAAAAGATAACTATAGGACGTAACTTATCTCGATTATCGTATTATCCGATTACCGCGTTTAAAATATAATTTAACGTATCGGTTTTTAGCTTTACTAGACGACTTAGATCGTATATAATTAATATTAGCTGGCTGGTAATAGCTTTTTTAATTTGCTGAAAGGCTTTTTTTGTTCGTAGTATTTATTAAAACTTTTTTCTTTTTTTAGTAAATTTTACTAGAGGTATAATTATTTGGCTAAAAGTTCTGATAAATTTCTGTTTATAACTAGCGAGCTTAAGGAAGGTTTGTACTTCCTTAATTATACTAGGCGCTGTTTAATTTTGAACTGTTGGAATTTTTTTAAGGTTTATTTTAATATATCTAGGAGTGATAATATAGTTTAGGTATTTAACTTCCTATATATAGATCTAGTTTTTCTTTACGTTAACTAGTAAATCGATATCTTATAATAACTGTAATATCTTATAAACGTATTTTTCGTATAATTCCTTTATTTTTAAAAATATAAGAATATTATTAAAGTAATATATTATAAAAATGTTAAGATATTCCTTAAGAACATAATTAACAATATGTTAAAAGGTAATAGATATATTAGTAAGTCCTATAAAGGTGATAAAGTACTTATACAGGCCGGAAGTAATAAACTATTTAGCTTTATAGAAATAATTCTTTAGTTCGATAATTAAAAGTAATAACATTCGATTCTTAATAGTGATACTGTTAAGCTGTTAGTAATTTATAACTAAACGTAATTTTCTATTCTTTTCTAGTATAAAGAATATAAGGTATTTTACTGGTAACTTCGAAAATCGAATCTATCTTTTCTGTAATCGGCTTTTTAAATAATCTTTAAATGCGTATAACTTTACGTCATTAAAGTTATAAATGGGATAAAATCTAGTAGATGCTTCTTTTTTAAAAATAATTTTATAATCTTATTCACTATCTTCTAGCAATTTCGTTTTAATTTTTTTTTTCAGAATAAGCGCTCGTATTTATAATATTATAGTAATATATTTGTTAAATCGTTGAACTTTTCGAGTTATGGTATTGTTAAATTGTCGTTTAATTGCTATAGTTTCGCTTTAATAGTAGTAATAAGGCGTTGTATTTTTTATAATACTTTTCTTTATCAATTCTTATAGATAGTAAAATATCTATCGTATTTTGATGCCGGTATTCGTCGTTATTTCAGATCGAATATTAAGACTTTTATCGTTTTTTTTATACTTATTGCTAGGTTGTAAAAGGAATTTCATCTGGCTAGTTTTTTAATTAATTAAGGGGTTATATTAGCGCAACTATGTTTTTCTTAAAATTATATCGTAATTCCTTAATAAAATAATATCGAAATTACTAATTATTACTTTTCTTAGGACGTAGATATTAAAGTGATTAATTTTATATATGATTTTTCAATTATCGTAAAAAAATAATTAATCTTCAGCGGTTTCCGTAATATAAGAGTTTTTTTTTATGTTTCCATGATAATTTAAGTCGGTTAATTACTTTAAGTTTGATATAGTTTTCTTCTAAAGCTCCGTTGTCTACCATAGCGGTATATTAGTATATCCTAATCCGTATTTTTATGATAATAGGGTTATTATTACTTTTTATCGTTATTAAAGCTTTTTTTAGGAGCTTTCTTTTATTTTTTTAAGGTTTTACCATGTTACAGTTTTTTATAAGTAGCTTTTATCTTTTAAATCTTACTTAAGTTATTGTATTTATATGTATAACTAATTGATTTCGTTTTGTAATTATTTACTATATTGTTATTGTTGTTTCGTTTTATTTTTTTATTTTTTATTTCGCTTCTTAAGTTGTTAGCTGGTTGCTCGTAATTGCTGTATGTTTTTCTATTACCGACGCTCTTTATTTTCTAACTGGAATACTTGCTCGGTTTGTTTTTATATTTTTATATTCCATTTAGTAAATTGTTCTCTTTTTATTCGAATTACGTCTTATTATGCTATATTAATATCGTTATTATTCATTTATAGTTTTTTGATAAATTGCTGGAATTCTTTTTTAATCGCTTATTTATCGTACGGGTCGATAGTAAATGTAAGTTGGAAATATAAATCGGTAATTATCTATTATATTACCTTTTCCATTAATTTTCGGATTAACCTTTCCCAAGTTCAATAGTTATATTATTCGAAATAATAAAAAGGGTTCTTTTATAAATGTTATTTTTTTTCGGGTTAACTTTATACGGTTATCTTTTAATTAATATTCTTTTAAGGATTATCAATACGAAAGTGTTAATATTTCTATTCGTCATTCTTATTTTTTCCTATTTGATTAAAGAAATCGAATCTTTTTTTAGCCATGCGTGTAATGCGTTAATACATGGAACGTTTCTATTTTTCGTGGTCGGGGTACTGGGTGCGTTGATAGTAAAGGGCGTGTATTTATTCGTATTAGTTAGGAGTTTTAAGGTAAATAGCCTCGGTTTACCCTTGGTGTTCCTGCAATTATTCTTTAATTATTTAAGTTATTCGTTATTGGGTTTATTTTTATTACTTTCGTGAAAATGGTTTTTCTTCTTCGGGCTCCTTTTTTAACGGCTTTTGTTATCGTTTAAAATATTATTGCACTCCGGCTTAAGACAGCTTCTTAGTTTTTTTTAAGTGCGTTATATTTTTGTATAAAAAGGTTCTCGGCAGCCCTTTATTCGTTATATTATGGCGAGGGTTTTTCCGTTTTATTTCTTTTAAGGTTATCTTATAGATACCGGGGTTTATAATTAGTCTTGTCGAGGTTTTCGGAGTAATCTGCATTAAGGTACCTTATATCTCATCTTGCCGTAATTTTAACATTTGACGCGGCGTACCTCCTATTATTCAAGAGATTTGCTATTTGCGCAGTGAACCTTTTGCTATTTGCGCAGTGACCTACAATTTACACCTGTCAGCCACCTGCCACAGCGCTGCCACCTGTTATCTTAACTGTATGCAATTGCAATTGCAGCCCCTAATCCTTTGATTTTTTTTCAAATTGCTTCGCACAACCACAATAACAATAACAACACTATCACCACCACCACAACACCTTTGGCAGCCATGGCTAAAATCCCTAATCCTGAAGAAGGAGGGCCATATGGCGGGCGTCCTATCGAGACCTGGGACCCCATATTCGAGTACCTTTAATACTATGGGAGACGTTACGGATATGGCGTTAAAAGGAGTTAATATAGCAATTATCGTTACGGCAAACTTACCCGAATAACCGTTTCTTATAACCGTAATATATTTTATAAACGTAAAAATATTAATTAATAAATTAAGCAAATTACGAAAAAGGTCGGTTATATATAGCGTAATTTTATTAAAGTTATAATTAAAACGGATTAAAAGTTCGTTTTCGAATTAAATTTTTTTTAAAATATATATAATTATATTTATAATTAATTTAATAATAAGATTTTAAATAATAACGTAAGCGATTTTATATATAAGCGTTTTACGGAAAAATAAAAGCGTTATATTAAAGGTTAATACAAAATCGATAATACGGTTTAAATTATCGTAACATTATTATATATAACGTTTATATACTTTTTTATTTTCGTAAAAATTAAAAACGTTAATAATTATGTTTTTAAGGTAAAATTAGGGAAAATAAATAATTTTATTAAGATTTAAACGTTTATTAAAAAATTCGAAAACGAAAATCGTTTTTATTAAATCGTTTACGAAAAAAATAATTTTAACCGTATTGCCGGTATATTTAAAACGTATTTATGGTATATCGAAATATAGCGACATTTTTGGCGTATTATTATTATAAATAATATATATAAAATTAACTATTATAAAATGCCGTTTATAAATATTACGGATTATACGAATTATAAGAACGTTTTTAATATGGCGTTCGGGGTTATTTATAACGAAACGAAAGTGTTATTCGAATAATTGTTTTAATAATATATATTTTTCTTAAAAAAATTTAATATTTTATATTTTATTATTTTTTTTTCCGATTTCGACGAAAAACTTAAAGGTGTAATAGTAATAACGTTGCCGGATACGTAATAATAAATATGTATTTTTTATATAAATAAAAACGTTATTTTCCGTAATTACAAAAAGTAAAAAAGAATTTTTATTAAAGATAACGGTAGTAATAATTTTTTTAGGGATAGTTGCGGTATTAGTAACGAAAAAAACGTTTTGTTAAACCTTAATAAGGATTTAAAAAATAACGATTAATAGGATTTTCGGTATTTAAATAATTTCGGATGTAGTAATTAACTTTATCCTTTAGGGATATTACTTTTTTTTTATTTTTTATAATTATAAAAAATATTTATTATATTAATATTATATGGTATATTTACGTACCGAAAAAGATTTTAACGTTACTTAATAACGTTTAATAAATTAATTTAGTAATAATTAATAATTTGCCGTTAAATATTTAAAAGATATATAATTTTTTGTTTGCTATTAATAGGTTAATTGTTTTATTTTATGATATTTTAATTACGGAATTCGAATAAATTTTTTTACGAAATTTAATTATAATTTCGTTAAACGTTATTTATTTAACGGGCGTAGTAATTTTTTTGCTATAAATAAAATTTTCGTAAAAATAATCGATAAGTAAAAAACGAAATTTTATTATACGGTTATTAATTATGTTATTTAATTTTGCCGTAATTTTATTTATTATAAATAAGTAAAAGATGTTATATTTCGTTATTCGAAAAAAGTTATTAATTTTTTAACAAAATAATATTATTAAGCGTTATTATGGTTTTTAACGTAAGTTAATTTTATATTTTAATCGTTATTGCCGTATATAAATATTTTTAAGGCGTAATATAATATATTATATATTTATATTATATATTATAATATTTACTTAACGCCTGAAAATTTTTATATTAAAAAATTATTAATAAATAATATTAATAAATAATGGTATATATGGTGAAATTTGGTAAATAATTTTTATTATTTTAAAAACGTAATTAATAATATATAAATTAACGAAATTTTTTTTTTATTTATTCGCGAGTTATGGATTACTTAAACGCGTAGTCGTTTTTGTAATACTTTAATAATTTTATTTAAAGTTTTCCGCTTAAAAACCTGACGATTTTATATATGCCGAAATTTTTACGAATTATTTTGCCGTAAACGTTTATAATGGAAACTTATAAAGAAATCCGAAAATAATATTACGTTTCGATTTTCGTAACGGGTACGCCGTAACGTAATTACGTTTTTAACCCGGGGTAACGTTTAAAATAATACGTTATTTATATTATTTACGAAATTGTAAGCGACTGTAACGAAAAAATAATATTAAAGCCGTAATAGTAAGGTTATATATTACCGCAGTAAACGTGGTAAACGTAAAAAGGGTGGCGGACGAGGTAATACGTAAGGAATAATAATATTTTTAACCTTATTAACGCCTGCGGCGTTATTTATAACATTTAAAGTGACGATAACTTTAACCGCCACGGTTATTTTAAACTTTAAATGCCGTTAGCAAGAATTTGTTATTGTTACGTACCGTTTTTAATACGTAATAAGTTATTTCGAGCTAGAGCTAGGCGTATAAGTGCTTAATTTGGCTATAGTTAATATAATTAATTTAATTAACGATAATTAACTATTATATAAGGTTATAAAAGTATTAAAACGTTTTAAAACGCGTTCGTTTTAGGAAATATTATTATAGTATAACTGGAATTTATTATAAGTTTTTTTAATAAGGGTATACCTTAATAAATTAATTAAAAATGGGTATGTTTTGTTAGTGTTTTGCATAAGGCGGTTTCTGAGGGAAAATTCGGTACGAACTGGCAGGTGTGCCAGGTATATGCCAGCTGGAAGGTGGGTCACTGCGTAAATAGCAAATCTCTTATTTAATAGTTCCGATTTCTATAGGTCCTGGTTTAGTTCTGTACGAGGTGTTGCTTTTCTTAAAAGTATTAATGTTTACTAAGTATCTGGATTTATTATTATTATTCCGGGTGCTTTTTCCTAGAGTATATCGTGCTCGTTTTTTTTTATCGTTTTTTAAACTATCGATTATCGATTTTAATGGCTTTTACGACGTACCGGTTTAAAGTAATAAATTGTTCGATTTTAACTATTTCGTTTTTAACGTCGTCCTTAGGTTTTTTATAAAATCTATCGATTAGGGCTTTTTCTTTTTTATTTCTTTATCCGGCTTTAGCGATTAGAGTTTTGAAAATAATAACGTATTTAAACGCGAGTCCTTTTTACTTTAAGTTGAAAATCTTCAGGCTATAAATCACTTTTCGTTTAAGTTGCTAAAGTTAAAACGAAACTTGTCCTCGAAATTAATATATAGCAAAAAAATTTCGTTAATTAATTTTTCTTAGTTTATTTTAACCTTTTCCAGGTAATCTCTTATAATAAATTTAAACCAGGTAACGGCATTTCTGGTAAGGCATATTTTTATAGCGAAAATCTAATCCGGGATATTATTAATATTTAAAAAGCGTAAATAAACGCGTACTTAAATAAGGAAAATCTGTAAACTCTTTTTTCTATTATAAGGCTCCGGCTTTTTAGACTTTATTTTAATAATAGCGGTGGTTATAAGCGAACTACCTTTTACCTCAGTAATAAATCGTTAAAGTTCGGCTTCGAGTTATTAAATACGAACTTAAAGCTATTAGATAAGGGTTTCCTAAAAGCTAATCGACATTTTAATAATATTAAATATTGCTTAAAGTTTAACGGTATTATTAAATAAAAACTTATAACGTATAATAGCTAAATTAGGTAATTAATTATTAAATTTAAACGTGCGGGTTTATATTAGTAAAAATATTGTATTATTTAAATAATAAATAAATAACGAGTAACTTAATTACATTTCGTAATACCAAAAGTATTTTAAATAACGAAATTATATTATAAGTTATCGTTATTTAATTATGGGATTTCGAACGTATATATTTATGTTAACTTATTAAATTACCACCAGTAAGTTGGTAATCCGGCTTACTGGATCACCACCAGTAAGCTGGTAATCCGTCACGTAGCATGCTCCACTTAAAATTCTTAATTCCCCACTACGGCCGTTTCTGGAGACCGTGGCTTGTCAAATCATGACACTGCCCCGTTCGCGCCCGCGCCCGCAACCCCCGCGTTTGCGCCCGCGCCCGCCGAAGGCGGCGCCGCCGCGACTCCCGCGCGCCCGCCCTGCTAGCGCCTTGCGCATGGCGTACGCCGCGCCGAGCCTTGCCTCGGCTGCTTGCGCTCCGCGTTTGCGGGCTGTTCGGACGGCGTATGCTACGACGCCGCGGTGGGAAGTCGCTGCTGGCGTTGCGCCTCCGGGCATATCTGCGTACCGGTGTACGTACCTTCCTGCTTTTTGGGAGTTCCTTTTTTTGTTAACCGTTGCTCGCAGCTCTGCCGTCGCCCGCGCCGCCGTAGTACGCCTCGTGGAGGCGTTCGAGAACGACGCCCTCCGCCGTATTAGTTTCCCTTTTTACCCCCGCTTTTGTGCTTTGGGGAAGGTGCTAACCGTGATTACAGGAGGTGGACCGCTTTCGTGCGGCTGTTCGTATGCTCCTGGAGGAGCAGGAGGAGGAGTAGGAGGAGGTGGTGGGCGGTGCGCCTGCCGTGGGTGCGCCCGCCGTGGGTGCGCTTGCGGTGGGTGCGCCTGCGGTGGGTACGCTTGCTGTGGGAGTACCGGTTGTGCGCGCGTAGGTGCTGGCCCTGTGTTACGATCTAACCAGTGAGGACTTAGGAAACGATCCCTAACCGGATCGAAACAGGGCCCAAGTGGGTCGGAATTACGTGATGCGCTTCGAAAGGCTCCAAGGGAGCGCAAAGGAGCGTATGCAATTAAACAATATGGCTCCGAAAGGCTTTAAGGGAGCGCAAAAAAACGTATGCAATTAAATAATATGGCATCGAAAGGCTTAAAAAGCGGAAACAAACTATAAGGATATATATATACATTCGTTAATACGTAAATAAAAAGCGATAATTTGCAATATAAATTTATTATCTAAAACTCCCTTAATATTACGAAACGTAATTAAACTACTCTTATTTATTTATTGCTTAAACGATACGATATTTTTACTAATATAAATTTATACGTTTAGGTTTAATAATTAGTTAACTAACTTAGCCGTTATACGTTACAAGCTTTTATTTACTTATATTGTTAAATTTTAAGTAATATTTCGATAATATATTTACTAACAAATAATCTACTTATAAGGTTTTGGAGGATAATATAAATTTAAACGAAAAGGAATAGTAATTTCCCCTAACTAAAAAAGAAATCCTTCGATGGTTGGACCTTGTAAATTAACGTATCGGTTAATTAAAGCGAAATAATTTGAAATTTATTTTAATTTTTTAAATTTCTTAAAACTTTTTTAAAAAATAAGCGCGATAAGTACCTAGTAAAAAACCTGCGAATATAGACTAGTATATCTAGATAACGCCTAGCAAGAAATTAAGAGAAATGTTAAAACTTTTTAAACTTAAACCTTTTAACAAAACGTCTACTAAATTATAATTGTTTCTAACTTAATACCGAACGTACTTTAGATATTTTCTAGCGCGATTTGTTACTTCGATTTTTTGAGTTAAGTTTGCAGCCGGACGATTTTTAGAATATGCCGTTATTTGGTTTAAATTAATTATAAAAACATATGTTACGGTACTTTGAAAATAATAAATATTAAATGTAATATAAGTTTATAACGATTATGAAAAATTTAAACAAGCTTTTATAGGGGTTTTTAAGGCAATAGACGAAAAAACGAAAGCGGAAATTAAAATTTAACAATTACGATAAAAAAGATCCATTTCTAGTTATGGTAGCGAATTAATCCAACTTTCTTTTAAACTTAATTAGGGATAAAAAGTATTAATGGCCCGATTTTTCGATAGCTTAAAAAAGAAAAATAAAAAGAAAAAAACCCGTTTAAAATAAATCAATTAAAGTATTTAACCAATTATATTACCATAGTAATAAAAATCCATGATCGATAATACGTCTAGCAAATTTGTAATAGTAAAGGAAAATATAACAACAAACCGCGATATGCCGTTAATACCGGTACCTCGCGATACTAAAATATTTTTTACAGAACCGCCGTAGGACCTATAGAAATTGGTATAATTTAATAATAAAATATACGCTAAATTAAATGCTAAAACTGCGGTAAGATAGGCTACAAAATATCTTAGTATCGGTTCCTCAAAAAACTTTAATAAAATAAACCATAAATACTAGTACTTACGAGATAACCTTAAAATAACTAAAATAGGAACACTTTCGGTATAATTTAACGAGAAGGGGATTTCTCTAAGTTTTTACATAACAAATTATAACGCGCCCAGCGGGAAATTAAGAAAACTTTCGTAAGCAAGAATGTAAAAAAATAAAATACGATAAGCAACTTTATAATAATAACTATAAAATTACGAAAGATAGATATAATTTATCGAAAAAAGTTTAATTTGCCGAAAGTAATAAGAATAAAAGTAACGATATATTATCTAAATACTTAATGAATAGTTATAAGATTATTAAGAATAGACCGAATCCATTTTAGTAGGAAAAGCTAATCGTTATATAAAATTTTACGTAGTTTATTATGCAAGGGTGCGATACCCCGAATATAAAAAATAAAAGGTTTATATTACCTAGAAAACTGCACGAATGTAAAAGTAAGAGTTTAATTTTATTAAATAATAAAAAAGTAACCGCTGAAATTAACGATAATATTAATATTTGCGAAGCATAGAGAAAAAACGGTAGATACGCTAGTAGTAGCAAAAAGCTAGCCAGAAGAATAAAAGTATTTAAAAGGGGATTTTTATAGTTTTTATAATACCTGCGATTATTAATAGTAAAAAATGGCAACATAAAAAGAATTTAATTTAATTACGCGACAGCTAATTGCTGATTTCCATCTTTAGTTAGCCACTACAACAAATTCTGAAAAAAAAGTAAAAATAGGCGAAAACTTGTAGCAATTATAGAGAGATAATAAAAATAACATTACGTAAAACGTTACCCGCAATATGGGAGAATATTTCGCGCGATAAAATAAGGAAATACGTTTACAAACGGATAAATTATTAATCTTGAATATTTAAGCGAATAGATATAAAAAGCGAATCGAAAAGTTCGAACACGAAATAAAATAGTAATAACGAATTATTAAATAATTACGAAATAAAACTGAATAGTTAAACTAGCGAATGTAATAACTCGAAAAACGCCTAAAAAGAGATTACTTATAGGAAAGCCGCAGGATAACGAAACTTAAAAGAAACGAAAAAAACTTTTAAAAAGGGTTTTAGTAGCAATAAAAGATAACAATAATTTTATTATTCTGAAAAAACGGATTAGGACATATTGGTATACCGCTATGGTGGATAGCGGAGTTTTGAAAGGTAATTATATTACACCTAAATAATTAACCGATTTAAATTACTATAAAGATATAAAAAAAGCCTTTTATATCGTAATTACCGCCGAAAGTTAATCTTTTTTATGATAATAAAAAATATTATATGGGAAATTAATTATTTTGATATTTATATTTTAAAAAAGAATATAACAATTAATTTCGATATAATACCATTAAGGAATTACGATATAATTTTAGAAAAAACATAATTACGCTAATATAACCTTTTAATCGATTAAGAAATTAAATAAGAAAAGTTGTTTTTTATAACTTAACGATAAGTACAAAAAAACGATAAAGATTTTAATATTTAATCGAAAATAACTACGAATACCGGCATAAAAATACGATAAAAATCTTACCACTCATAGGAATACAATATAAAAAAATAGGGATTATAAAAAAATACGACGCATTATTACTATTATTAAAACGAAGTTATAATAATTAAATAACGATTTACAACAATAACTCAAAAAAATAAAAAACTTAATCTATATACCACTATAATATTACAAGTATAAAGACTTATTTCGAAAAAAGGTTCGAAACGAGTTTATGAAAATAGAACGAATAAAGTTATAAAATTATTTTTAAAAAAGGAGTATTACTTAAATTTTACCTTATTTATAACTTTAATAAGGTAAAGTTATACGTACTTAAGAAGTATTTAACAAATTAACTTAAAAAGGGATAAATTCGATTATTGAAATTACTAACTAAATATCTTATATTTTTCGTTTTTTAAAAAATGAAAAATTTAATTAATTATAAATTACCGATAACTTAATAATATTACTATTAAAAATCTAATATTATTATTTTGAACTAGCGAAATTAAAAATCGCTTTTATAAAGCTTAGTAATTTACCGCCTTTAATCTTAAGAACGGATATAATTTAATTAGAATTAAAAAAAATTACAAATTGAAAATACCATTTCGAAATAAATATAGATTATACGAATATTTTATTACTTTTATAAAAATTACTAACGTATTTATTATTTTCTAGCGTATAGTAACTTACGTTTTTAAGAAATATTTTGACGTTTTTGTAATATATTACTTTAACGATATTTATATTGTTTTTTTTTAAAAGAAACTAGGAAATAATACGACAAATACGTTTGTAAAGTATTACAGTTATTTTAAAACGTTAACTTGCTAGTTAAGGAAGAAAAGAATTAATTTTATATATAAGAAATTAAATATTTAAACTATATTATTACTTTTGAGTATATTAAAATAAACTTTAAAAAAATTACAATAATACGAGATTAAATAATATTAATTCTATACGATTTTAATCGCGTAATAAATTAAAAACCATTACGTTAAATTATGCTTTAAACGTAATAATTAGATAACAAAATAATTAAAGCATATTATATCCCGTTATTTTTTTTACATAAGTCATAAAAACCTAAATTACGTTATGTTATCCCCGACAAGAATTTTATAATTATTATTAAAACATTTCGCAAATTTAAACATTTTCTTAAAAAATTAATATTAGGTTAAAATTTATACGGATTATAAAAATCTTACCCGATTTACCACGACCAGAAAACTTATAATACGATAATTTCGTTATGCAAAAAAACTAACGAAATATAATTTTATTAGTATTTACTGAAAAAGTTCGGAAAACAGTAAAGCCGATATTTTTAGCAAATAATTAAACCTTAGAGAAAAAAAGTTAAATTTAACCACGCAATTTTTAACATGACCATAAAAAAAATAGTTACGCTTATGACAAATTACAATAATACGAACGGTACCTTTAAATACATATCAAAAAATTAAAACGTATAACGATAACTTATTTAGCGAAAAATGAACTAACAAATTATAAGTTTTTATAAAAATAGTAAAAAAATTTAATACGAACTTTATACGGATATTAGTTATATAAATACTTAGAAATCTACAAAACCTTAAAACCTTTTTAACGTATTAATTACTTCCTTAAATTAAAAAATATAATACAAAAGATTTTACGTAAGTATAATATTTATGGCAAAAAAAAAAAACGCGATGATATAAGCTATATAGAAAGCTATAACTATTACTAATTGTAAAACCATTATAGGATTTTATTACGATAAATTTTATTACTAAATTTTATTTATTAAAAAACCCAATTATAGGTATATATTACGAGAATATTTTCGTAATCGTTAATCCATTTACAAAATTCTTTTATTTTTTACTTTATAACGAAAATATAAACGCTGAACAAATGGTATATATCTTTTTTAAAAACATTTTTAACGTATACGGATTATCATATGAAATTATTTCGGATAAAGGTATAACGTTTACTTTTACATTTTGGCAAAACCTAATAGTATAAATCCGTTTAAACTATAAATTGTTTAACACGTTTCGACCTTAAGCAAACGGATAAATAAAACAATAAAACTAACTGTTAAAAACGGATTTACGATCTTATGTTAACTATAAATAAAATAATTTAGTTAAAAAGCTATTAATAACCTAAGTAACTTATAATATCAGTTATTATAAAAGTATTAAAATTACGCTATTTATAATTCATTTTAAGTTTATTTCAGAAATTTACAAAAAAATATTAAAAAAGCCCGTTTAATATTAAAACTATATTTACGTCAAAACAGTTTAAACAATTACACCAGGAAATAAAAATAAAATTCGAATTCGTACGTAATTAAATAAAGAAATACTACAACTAAAAGCGGTTAAAAATATTAACCTTCTTAGAAAAAAAAAGGTTTATTTAATTACTAACTAGAAATTGCGTGCTTATGTAGCCCTAGCAGAGAGTGAGACTCTACGGGACTGAGGTATACAATCTATCCTAAATCGTGAAAACCACCGAGTAGTCACCGTGTTCCAAGTTACTGGGTATAGTATCTATCGTGCGATTATATCGTATAATAATTTTCGTATATTTGGCTCAGCCTGGAGAATATGGCTTGAACCTATTAGTATCTTGCATTTAATTACTAAAAATATCCAAATAAAACGCTTAATTTAAAAGTTCGACTTTAAATATATCGGCCCGTATAAAATCGTTAGAAAAGTTTTAAAAAAATAATTATTAATTAAATTTACGACCTAAAGTTAAATTTTACCCAGTTTTTTATATATCTTTACTTAAGTTAACAGTAAATACTATTAGAATATATACTAAATAAAGCGACGCGAAGGTGGAAAAAAATAAGTATATAAGGCGGAGAAAATTATAAATATCAAGAAAATCGACGAACTTATCCAGTATCTAATTAAGTAAAAAAATTACCTCAATTTTAAAAATATCTAGAAACCCGTAAAAAATCTTATAAATACTTAGCGCTTATTAAAAACTTTTCACTAACGATACCGCGCAGGTAGAACTTTTAATTAAAATTAGGTGCAAAACCCTCGGGGGGAAACCATTTAAAGTTAAGGACAAATAGGAAAACCTCGAAACGTTACCGTTTAACCTTTAGCTGCTCCGTACGTTTCTAATCCTTTAATTCGTCCAAAAAATAAAACCTTCGATTAACTATTTTTACTCACTTTTTACGTAAGAATTTTTATTACGTACGTAAACGGTTTAAACGAAATAAAATTTCGTCAAAACGATACGAAATAACTTTCACTTTCCCGCGGGTATTACGCAATTATTAACGAACTGACGATTTTTCCAGTTTTAAGCGTTTTATTTTTCAGTTAATACTATTTAAGGAGGATAACGGAATGCCGGAATTATCGTAACGACATTTTTTCAAAATATAATTCTTATCACGAGATACGCTTTCCGATATAATACATTTGTCGCTAGTATGAAAATAAGGAATGTAAAGCATATTTTCGAAACCAGAATTAACGATAAAATAAACCAGCGCTTTATTTTCTTCCTTTCGATCGCGTTATTTACAAGTTTTATAAATACGACCCGATATAATAAAGATTAAAAAATTTACTAGGTAACAAAAATTTTCGAGGCGAAGATTTTAAAAAAAAGAAAATTATATTACGATCTAACTAATAAAAGACTTAAGAAACGATCTTTAACCGGATCGAACTAAGGCCTAAATAGGTTCAAATTACGTAATACGTTCTAAAAGGCTTTAAGGGAGCGCAAAGAACCGTATACAATTAAATAATATAACTTCGAAAAACTTTCAAAAAGTGTAAAAAAGTTATAAAGATATATATATTTGTTAATACGTAAATAAATAGCGACAGCTTGTAATGTAATTTCGTTACTTAAAACGCTTTTAGTTTTACGAAACGTAATTAAATTACTCTTATTTATTTATTGCTCAAATAATACAATACTGCTACTAACATAAACCTGTACGTTTAGGTTTAATAGTTATTTAACTAACCTAGCCGTCACACCCTCGTTAGGCAGATCTTCGATCCGCTTTTTTCGTAGGTGCAGTAGTAGCAGCAATAATGGTTTCTTTTTTTTTTCAGTTGTTAGGGAAGGTTCGCCTAGGGGGTGGGGGCCTTAATGCTTAATGAAATTATATGTTCTGTTATTTTTGCTCTCGCGATCTTCCGATATTACCTGCCGTAAATTTTATAAGTTAAAAAATAATTTAAAATATTTAAACTTTTATTTAGGGGACTTTTTTATTAATTTATTAATAAATACTTACGTTAACGTATCACACCAGCGAACGAAACTCAAACGAACGAAATATTTTTTAGTACCCGTTAGCTTTATACTTAATTTACTAAACTACAACACATTAAATTAATTCCAATTAATCGTATTATCTTTCACCGACCGTATCTATAACTTCTGAATAAATGTACGCATTATATTAAAGTTTGTTACAAACGCTAAGTTACTATTCCTTCTTTTAAACCCATTACGACCGATTTACTTTAGCAATTATTAACAGCAATTTTTTGCCACCACTTATTTTACCGACTTAAAAGCGTATTTATCCTATATAGTAAGTGTTATTTTATATTAAAAACGTTTATTTTAACCATTTAAATACGTAAGATCGAATTGTTGCTCCAACAAATCCTGCGACGCGCCCTCCGACGCGCCCTATAACAAACTCTACAACCGCGCCTTATAACCTTACCCGCAGCTTTGCAACGCGCCCTCCAATCTTTTAAGACGACGTATTTTGCGAATATCTTCCACGTATTAAAACCGTACAAAAAACGCTTACATATACGGGTCGGGAATTTGGTTAGTAATCGTATTTCTATCGGTCGGCTTTAATACTTTCGACATAAAGGGAATATTAACTTAAACGCGGTCAGGGTTAGTCGGTCGTATAAGGGTTAGCAGGAGGGAATAGTAATATACGATTACAACAAGCCTTTATATAATGCGTGCATTTATTTAAAAGCTTTAAATGTAGTCGGCGAAAAATAATATAATTAATTAGAATTAATTTAATATGTTATTGTTAAGTAGATTAAGTATAAAGCTGACAAGTGCCAAAAAGTATTTCGCTCGCTTATGTATTTCGTTCGCTTGTGTGGTACGTTATAAGTAAGTAAGTTATGTTAAATAATTTTTTATTCTGCTTTTAGCGTAGTTATATATTTTAAATATCGACGTAACGTAACTTAATTACTAGCTTAATCGTTTGCTTATCACTATAAAAAAATTCGAAGTTTTACTTAATTTAAGCATAAGATTATGGAATAAGCGTTTAAAAGTTATAATTTTTTATTATTATATGTTTTACTGTAAGCAGTTTAATTTTTATTATAAATGTTATTACCGTTATTTAATACATTACTTTTTACATAATCGGTTTTTTAAAAAGTATTATAATATAACCCTAAAAAGATTACCGTATTTCGGGATTATCTGTAAATAATACGTTTTTAGCGATTATAAGAATGTGGGCTTTTTTATTTATATTCCCGAATATAATTCTTAAGAAACGTATATGATAAAAATAACAGATTACCTTATTAACTGTTATTATGTACTTGATTAACGGGTTAGTTAAGAACTTTAATAATAAGGATACGGCGAAGGTTATATTTAGGCGGATTATTACTATTATATATAAGGTTAAGCTAACGCGTTTTTAATAATTTTTTATTTACTTCTTAGAAATTATTCGGTTATTAAAAATAAGTTTTTTTTATCCCTAAAAAGGTGGAAAGTACGTAAACGTTATTTATTAGCTTATATCGAATAGCGATTTTCTCGATATACGCGTTATAGGTTAAGGTAATCTCCTTTTTTAATTTATCTCGGATTACCCAAATGCTTAAAAATTAGCTTACATCTTTTTAATTTTATAATAAATCTGTTAATTTTTTCTTAGTAATTTCGATAATAGAAAAGTAATAAATCGTCTACAAAAAATCTAAAAATAAGCGTACGTCACTTGTTATAAAATAGGTACGGTTTTTCTAGAGATGGTATAAACCTTAGTTTTTATAAATTGGAAGAAAATTCGCGATATTACAGCCAAAATAAATTTTTTAATCCGTATAAGGTTCGTTCGAATTTAACGTATATTTCGTTTTATTAAAGCCGTTTAAAAAAGCATAAGTTATTAAGGTTTATCCCACGCGTATAACGTTTAAAAAGGTTTGTATTATATCGAATTAGTAAGCTTCAACGTTAAATTCGGTTATTACGGTTATCGTAATTCGAAAGGATTTAATTACGAACGTAATAGTATATATATTAATAATCGAATCGGTTTTTTAAAAATTACCGCGTATATAAATACGTAATTTATAACGTTTTAACCAATCGTTTTTATTAAATTTATATATAAATACCCATTTTAAAAGGATTAATTTAAACTTAATTTAAGTAATCGGTATTTTTTTCCACATTCCGAATTTTGTAAGCATTTTAAATTCTTTTTTAACGTGTTTTTAAAAACGTTTTTTAAAATGTATTTTCCGAAACCCCTTTAAACTTTAGGCGGTTTAGTTTCTAAAACATTCTTATAGATCCTAAGTTTATTAAAAACAGCGTTAAGGCATTCCGCTTTTTTTACAACGTCGCAGTTATAATTATTACATAAAAAGTATATAATTTTTTATGCTTTTATTTTGTTATATATTATAATAATGGCAACATATAAATCACTTTTCCTTAATGTCGATTTAAGGTTAAATATATTACGTTACTTGCGTAAATTACGATAGCATTTAACATATAAACGTTATCGCTTTCGGGATCGTTAGGATTTTCCCGTTTCCGTAACCTTTTACTTTTACAAATAAATACTTGCGGCTTTTTTACCTTGCTTTTTTTAGTTTTAAAAATTCAACGCGTAAGTTTTTATTAATTACGGGATATTTCCTTATTTATAATAGTTCCGAGCTTAACTTTAAAAATTAACGAATTATTCGAATTATTTATAAATCTCGTTAAATGTATTTCCTGAAAAGCTTTATTAATATTTTTTTTCTTACCTTAATTAACTTGCAGTTATTTTAGTAAATTATTTTTTTAATTAATTATTAAACTTCGCTTTTTAAAACGTTTCTTTAAAACATACTTTCTGGATCAAAAATATTGTCAGTGTTAAAAATTTTTATTTAAATCTAGTTTGCCTATAAATTCCTTTACCCCCGAATGTTAACCTTTAATTAATTATTTATAAAATCTATATACTCGGGTTTGGGATTACTTATAATTTCTAAAGCGTTATAATTATTATATATATTATTCTACGCGTTAAATATATTAAAAAGAAGGTTTTTTATCTATTATATATATATATATATATATAAAATATAAACTTGTTAACAAGTTTTCTGCTTATAACTAAGGGGAGCGTTTTCTTTTTTTTTTCGGGCTAATAGAAAATTTCCTTATTAAATATAATATTACAAGTAATAATAATTTTACGAAACTCCAGCACCCATATTCGGTAAATATTAAAACCTCGGTAATTTATTAAATTTTTAATATAAGCTTTCGGTTATTTTTTAAGTGTTCGTTTTTCCTTTTCCACTTTTTTTAACGGATACGTTCGTACGTTATATACGAAAATCCTTAACTAATTTAGTTTAAGATCTGCCGTAATCGCTTTAATAATAGTTAAATTATACTAACGATAATATTACCAGAACTAACGAACGAATACTTCGTTTAAGGAAAGCAAATCGTACGCGTGGCTTAGGTTTATATCATATAACTACGCCGCTATAAAAACTGCTTCAAATTAAAGGTTTTTTAAAAACTAAGCTTTTAATCTTATTTTGCAAGTTTTATTAATTAATTTTTAACTTATTCGCTTGTTTTTTCCTACCGGTATGTGGTATATAAGGGAGGTATTTGTAATTCGATACCTTTTTCGGTACATTAAATTTAATAATATATATATCTGTTTATTACGATCGTTTTAATATTATTACTTTACTTAATTGTGCAAATAAAGAACTTATATTACTTACGCACTTGATGTTTGAAATTTTTAATAATTTAGAACGTTATTTTTTAATTACGGTTAATCGTAAGAAAAATGAAAGATTTCCCATTATATTCGTTTTTAATTATTAAAAGCTATTAAAAGTTATTATAAACTTCGAAATAATTAAAAAATCCTACGTAATACGTTAAAAGAGTTTAAAAATTCGGCTTTCCGGTTTACGTTTTAAAATTACCTAATAAACGTACGTAAAAATATATTCCCTATATTTTAACCGCGCGATACTGTTAATAATAACTTTTTCAACGCTTTTAACGAACAATTTTAACGTTATAAATTTTAAAGGCCCAAACCGTATATGTTAAAAATTCTTTGTTCCTTTTTAAAGGCGTAAATTATCCCGGAAATATTTTTACGTTTTTTCGTTTTTCTTTTATTAATTATTAATAATATTATAATACTTACCGAGCTTTTCAGAATTATAAGTAAAAAGTTTAAGTAAAAAAATAACGGTTTATATTTAAAGAAAGTTAAGTTATATATACGAATAAATTTTATTGGGATAATATTTTTATTAATTCCATTTCGCTTACGAAAATAATCTAATCCATAATACTAAATTTCTACCTTACTTTGTAAATTTTCCGAAATAATATTAACGTAAAAACCTTTTATTATTACCACGTTTTTAAAGATAACATTATACTTTAACTCTTTATTAGTTTCGAGTAATAATCTTTTAATTATTCGTTCCCCTGTACCGTTAATTGGAAGGGCGGAAACTTTTTATTTCGACCCTTTTTTTAATAATATTAAACATAAAAATACCGGGAACAAATAAATTTCGGTTTTTTACTAAATACCTAACTTCGTAATTGTCTATTAAGGTAAATTAAGCTAAGGGGTACCTGCCAAAATAAATAGTAATATAAATCCCTATTAATTTTAACTTAAAAGTAGCAAAAATTTATAAACTAATTAACGTTACGATAATATTACCGAATTAAACGCCGTTACTAAACGATAATCTACTTTTTTTTCTTTAATTGCGTTTTTTTATTTAGAAAATTTGAAAAATTCGAAAAGATAACTTTTTTACCAGCTTATCTTAAAAAACGTTTTCGAATTCTTTTCTATTTTATGGAATTAATTTAACAGATTTTGCAAATAAATACCTCTATAATCGCATAACGAAATATACCGTACTCGCTAGGCTTCTATTAATACTTTTCGTTTAAAATAAAATAGTATAAGCATTTATACCTCTCCTTATTAAGCATTTTTAATAAAAAGAAAACGAAATCGAATAGAAACGTTATATTTAATTTAAAAAATAATTTGCCCCTTAAAATAGCGAAAATCGTAAAGGCTTTAGTTTTGGCTTTTATCTTATTTTTATAACATAAAGTTAAAAACTAATCGCCAAACTCCTTAAGCGTTAAAATAGGTATATTAAGGGAATCATTTCGGAATAAGTTAACCAGCTCCCGTTATACCCATTTAAAAATAAACCGCACTATTACAGCGCTTAAAAAATTCTTTGCTATAAGCATTCTCTTAATATTTTAAAAAGCTATATACCTTAACTTAGGTATAAGCGGTAAACTAACTTTTATATTATTAATCAAATTTTAAATAGCCCATTTTAACTTGGCGTAAAACATTACGATATTTTTCGCCCATAATAATAATACAACTTGACTTTATAAAAATAAATTAACTTTTTAGCTTTTTAAATAAATCTTAAATGGTGTTTTTTTTTAAAAATATTAACGTGGTTTAAGCGTTTCTAAAGATTTAACTTTTTACAGTTACGGTAATCTAAATCTAAATATACATATTAATCTATTTTACGTCGAACTTAAAAACTTTCCGTTTTTATTTTGCATATTATATAAAAAATCGTTTAAAAGTATGGTCGTACTTAATACCTAAATTATCTGGACTTAAGTTTTTAAAAGTTTCCAGAGGGAAACCGTAACGCTTAACTTTTTTTAAAAGCTTTCTCAATTAGCCAAATCCTGCTAATACTTAGCCCTAACGTAAGCGTTATAATTAGCAGCAAACTTATCGAATATAAAAATCTTTTAATTATTTCCTTCGAAATTAACGTTAAAAGTATTTAAGTTAATAAAGTGTTAACCGTTACGTAAAAAGGTAATAAAACGTAAACTAAGGAACTAGTTAAGGTAATTAAAGCGATTTTTAAAAATTATATCTTTAAACATAAAATTATCTAACATAGTAACGAGAATAAAAGTTTTAAATTAATGAAAAAAAAGTTATAATTAACTTAACCGTAACTATTTTACGTAATTAAAGCACCGGGGTTATAACTGTTATAATAAAAAAATCGAAAGATAAAATAACATAAAGTGTAGGAAGTAATAATTGCCTAACTAAAATTAAGCTTTAGGGAGGGGTAGCTAGGAAGCTCTCTATATATTAAGGGCGCGCCGGAATAAGGTTATTCCGGGTTGCTGGGAGCGTGCTGACTAACAGAGATACCCCTATTCTACGACAGTACGGGATAAGACGTTGACTCAGGTTTGTTCTCCTGACTTCTGAGTATAATTACCGAGTGATCCCCTGACCTAATGATCTTCTTTGTTGTCTGCTTTCCCAACACCACAGATCGAACCAACCGACTTCTGCCAGTCACTTTCCTTACCACTCACCATGCGCTTTTCCGAAGTTCTCATCACTCTCGGCTCGATTGCCTCTGTTTCCGCAATCGACGCACACCTCCACTGGCTCGGGTCATGCACCACCAATGCCCTTATTTGCACGAACCTTAACCCAACAGTGTGTTGCCGGTCCGGCCGTGAATCAGATAGATTCTTAGCCATTGGCTTTCGTGCCATTCCCAGTGACTGGTCCATTGTGGGCGAGGGTCACTTTGCCTGGGACTGCGTCGGCAGCGCTCAGCTCCAGGGCGGTCCACCAGATATCTGCATTGGGGGCGGCTTGGGAAGTTACGGAGGCGCTCGATATTATTTCCCGAACATGAAGGCGCGCAATGACGTTGTCGACCCTACCTGCATTCCTGTCCGTCCAGATGCCCTCGGTCTTGCCAACGGAACTCAGTATGATCTTACGGACTTGTCGGGCGCCGCCTTTGACCAACTGGTATGTATTGAAAGTCAAAAGTGCTCTCATAGTTGACGTAGCCGTACTAACAATCGGGTTTCTTAGTTAGTAACAATAATGCACTCACAGAAAACTCCATGCCAAATACCAACCAAAAATGTATAGGGAAACAACACTAACCAACCTGATAAATATAGTATTGCCTTAGCCGAACACGACACGAACGAGGACGCTCTCCATCAGCATATCCAGACCCTCAAACTCAGGACAATCTAGTAGGCAACGGTGCCGAGTTGGCGCCGCAAGACGGAACACAGCAAATAAGAGAACGGACGGGCAACAGATCTTCAGATATGGAGGCAGGTTTTCAGCACCTACACGTGCGCACTTCATCCTATCACAGTCATTACCTTTCCAGCGATACGTAGTATCAGATACTCATTTCACAATTATACGACATGTCGAAAACATGTACGACTAGATTCCTTATCTAGTGAGCGCATCACAGAAGTATGAGAAGGACGTTCTTGCTGTTGAGATGCAGTTGTTGCGGCCGAATCTGTCATGAGCACCGACTCTTGCACACCGTACCATTCATAGCTTGTTCAATGAAGCTCTCGCTGTTTGGCTCGTTCTCATATTTGAAATCTGTATTATTGGGGCGTTCTTCTTCACCCAGGCAAGCCCGTTACACTAGATAAGGTTCTAGAGCTCCCCAAGCTTCCTATTAGCCTCGTCAGCCAGCCTTATCAGCGCAACAACCCCGCCAGTTTACTCGCACGATCAACCCCTCGCGCATCCGAGAGCCCAATACCAGAATCCGACGGCAGCATTTCGCATCAGCCTCCTCCAACGCAGAAGCTGCCGCCAAGGGCCAAAGGAAAGGAGCCTACAAGTCAACATAAGGCTAGCCAGCCGCTGCAGCGGCGAGGCGTCTCGAGCGGGGTCTAGCGGCGCGGGGTCGTCCTTCGGAGCGGAACCGGAGTCGGGAGCGAGGGGGCTTGGGCAACGACGATGATGCTGCTGCTGCTATGGCTGAGGCCTAAGCCCTAGCGCCGGCTGGGTGAGTTTGCTTTTGTTCTGTTGGCTTGAAAAAGGAGAGGGCTGGGGGTGGGTGGTTTGTTTGCTGGAAAGAGCATGTCTGCTCGGTCGTTGCAGAGCGGCCGGTGATACTGTAGGAGCCCCCCGAATTCTGCCGAGAGTGCTCTCACTCCTCCCCCGTCAAACCACACCCGCCAAGATGGCTGGTCACCTACGGATAGCCTACTAGTAGCTATCCTAGCCGCTTTTGAGGAACCTACTATATATATTTCGCGTGTCGAATATAGCATTTCGACCGCTCAACCGGACGCGTTCCTGCTAAGAACCGCAGGAAAGGACGGGAACGACGACATTGCGTCCGCTGGGGTCAACGATGGCAGCCAGCAAAAGATAGGAGAAGATGCCGTCTATATATTCCTGCGGCGAATCCCTCCCCTAATCCGAATTCACCTAGGTCCTCGGCGATAACTCCGTCGACACCTATACCCTCTCCAAATCTTCCCCCTCCCCGCCAACGCCAAAGCCAAAGTCATCGGCCTCCGACTCCTCGTCCGACCGGACGGCACGAAACCCCTCCTAAAAGCAACCTACTCTGGCCACGGCCTCGATAAGGTCTCCCCCTCCGCCGACGAACGGATATTCCGCGACCCCCGCTGGTCCTCGCTCGTAAAACCCTTTAGCACCCTTATACCCGTGAAGATACGCAGCTGCAAGGACCCTAAGTCAGTCATACCGGCCGGGTTCCGCCAGGAGGGGGACGACCAGGTAGGGAATTAGTATACGGGCTATATCGAGAAGAAGCTCTCCGTATATACTATGGCGCTACGGTTCTAGCACTACGGCTTCGAGGGGGGTTTATTCGCCTTGACGCTCCGGGACCTGGTAGGGATGCGGAAGCGTGGCGTGCCGCCTGGGGAGCGGCCGAGGTTTACGGGCTCATCGCCGCCCCAGTCTTTCATACCCACACACGTCAAGGCGGATACCGAATGTGCTTTAACCATGCCCCCTAACATATCCCCCCCCGTCCAACTTTCAACGCCGCCAGCTTCAGTCACCATGGAGCAACCACGGCAGCTCCGCGGCCACGAGCTGGAGACGTATATCGGCGCGATCCTGGTCAACGTCGTCTTTCAGCCAGACCGATACGGATACGGTCGATAGCTGGCTCCCTTTTAACCTCACCCTAGGGACCACTTTTACATCAAACCTACCTTAACCTTCCGAGGTGGAAGGCCGGAAGCCGGGTGGAAGCCATAATATATCATGTCCATTCCAGGTAATCTAGGATGCATCGCGGCTTAGGCCGTAGCTGTAGCGATTTACACCTAGAGCCCCAGACGAAGCTTTAGTCCCATCGACTAGTTCAAGATGGCCGATATTGGTATCCAGGTATGAGCCTGAACTATGGAATGATAACTTGGTACTATCAGTACTAGTATCGAGTGTCTGTTGCAGCGCCCCCGTCGCCGTATCCCAGAGCTTGATGGTGCCATCGTCTGACCCAGACGCGAGCCGCCTACTGTCGCTAGAGAAGGCGACCGAGTTGACCCAGTCGCTATAGCCCTCGAGCATGGATTGCAGCGCCCCGGTCGCGGTATCCCAGAGCTTGATGGTGCCATCGTCTGACCCGGACGCGAGCCGCCCGCCGTCGCTAGAGAAGGCGACCGAGCGAACCCCGTCGCTATGGCCCTCGAGCGTGGATTGTAGTGCCCCCGTCGCTGCATTCCAGAGCTTGATGGTGCCATCGTCTGACCCGGACGCGAGCCGCCCGCCGTCGCTAGAGAAGGCGACAGAGTTGACCCAGCCGCTATGGCCCTCGAGCGTTTGCAGGCAAGGGTCCCAATTACGTTCCATGGCTGGTTTTGTCGTTATCCAGCTAATGTGGTTCTGGAATGTCTGTCGAATAACACTTCCCTCTGGAGCAAAGATAAGCGCCGAGGAGTAGAGCTGGAGGGGTGCGTGGTCAATTACTGAGCGGCAGTTGAGGGTAAAACGCTTCGCATCATAAAGAAACCGCGAGACTTCGGCACCATTGTCGAGCTAATAATTGCCTTAGCAAATACCGACGTAGGACTTTCGTAGTGACTTACATCAACCAGGCTCTGCAACTCGTCTATAAGCCCGATGCCCTCCGATATCCTGCCGATAAGACTCAACGCTTCAAGCCAGTGGAGGAAGTGGTGCTGAAGGAATTGGAGCGCTTGGTGCCTGTCGTGAAGCCTAACTCTGCTGCCCTTCAAGTGATGCACCCAGTACAGGCACGCATATTGAACCCCTGATGGTAGGCAGCTATCGATCTTTTGTTGTCGATGTCCCCTCGAAGCGTTCCGGGCATTTGTAGACCACAGATATCTTTCCGGAGGGTGTCGCCTGTCGACAGCTGGTGCAAGCACCTAGCCGCCAGCCGCTCGTGGGTCTCTTGCTCGTCGACCCAGAAAGGGTTTGCATCGCGGTTTTTATAGTCAATGAGGAAGTCGCGGAAAGATAGGTGGAGTAGTTTGACAGGGACGCGCGGTTCTTCGGAAATGTTAAGGACAGAGTGCAACCCGCGTAGCTTCGAGTCGACATCAAACTGGCGTCTGCCAAGGATTCGCGCGAGTGATACGGCAGGGAGAGGATCGGCAAGGATCACAATAGTGCCAACAATCTCGCGGAACCACGTAATTATTTCGGCTTTCTTGTTCTCAGGGCGACTAACCGGTCCCGAATCCGTACGCTCAAGGAGCAGTTGGTCCAGAATTGGGAGATACGTCTTATGAAGCTGAGACCATCCGCCTGTCTTGTGGTATTCTAGGATCCTGTTCAGCTGCTCCTCAGGATCGCCATAATTGCTATCAGCAATGAATAGACATGCCGTAGATGCGAAAATGAAGAGCGGGACAGCCATATCGACAAGGCTCTCAAGACTCGTAGAAGGGGGCCAATCTGGCGGCAGCCCTGGACCCGTTATAGTTTCGTTGAAATTTTGCCGAATGTGGGCTAGTTGGAAAGCCAGGAATATGGAAATGTCTCTCTTTATATCGGGGCTAGGGATTTCGTGGAGGGCTAGGTCTCTGTAGCTGTCGCCGATATGTTTGAAGCCGAGTCGGATAGGCAGCTCGGGCCTACTAGTAACGAAGAATCTCAGGCGGACAGATGTCACCTCCTCAGCCATAGATAGAAGACGAACGATAGCCGTAGCGTCATCTTCCCGATCGCATTCGTCGAGAGCATCAACCACAACAACTATCGTCGTCATCGGATCTAATTCAGCTTCCTTCAGCGGCTGTAGAACAAGTGTCACACTTACTAAGGAGCAGATACACAGCTCTTGAGGTTATATTGACTTTTCTAAAGCTAAGAAGCGGTGATCCCACTTATCGTGGGTGATCCACTGATATAGGGCTTCGGAAAAGAACAACAATCACCCGAAGACTCTAGCTAGGGGTGCCCTTTTCCATGACAACAAGTTTCTTGAACTGCTTATTTATAGCCTTTTCGGCAATAGAATGGTCGGTGTTGATCGCGTTTCGAACGTGCTAGGCCAAGCATGGGCGCTTGTAGACTAGCTGGGCGGCGCTAGTAGGAAAAAGGCGTGCTACTTTGCCACGGTCCCCTTCGCCCCTCTTGAAAAAGAAGCTGGCTCCCAGTATTACCTTGTCGTTGAGCTTCTTGGCCACAGTGCGAGATATGGTAGACTTCCCAGTGCCAGCCATACCTTAAAGCCAGTATATGCATTTGCCATATGGTTCATCGACCCATTTATCAATCTGGCGGAGGAGGTCGACTCGAATGCCGGGATGGCACAGCGAGTGCTTGTTGGCATGGGAGTTATACGCGGCGCCTTCGACGGGACGCAGCTTAGCAAGGTCGATATCTTGTTCCACATGGCGAACGCGTTGCGAAGTATCTTTTTGGATACCTGCCATACCTTTATAGAATTAATGTTTATTAGAAGCTCGGTTTTGTGCTGCCTTAAATTAACCTGAGAGGATATCACCGATTTTCTTCTTTTCTTTAACCTTACTAAGGGGGATCAGAAATAAAAGATTTTTTGCATATGCAACCGCCGCTATTACTGTTTAAGAAATTAAGTTGCGACAGCAGGTGAGGCTGTCCTAGAAGGATTTGTATGGGAAAACGAATAGGAGAGACTCAAGGTGTGTCGCTGAAGTATTATTGATGATTCTGATGAAACTATATAAATCCAACAACAGCTGAGGGAATTCAGGGCTATATATATACACGAATAACGGCTTATTAAGCTCTTATCCTTTCCTTTATTCATCCATACTTTCCTTTATTAATCAGTTAAAGTATGAAAGAAAAAGGGTTTTGCTTTATCACCTAGAATAGGGGTAGGTCCACTTTTCCGGATCCGTATTACGGATCCGTATTCCGGATTCGTATTCCTAGAGCCCCCCTTAAGGTGTATATATATTTATATATATAGCTTATAAGTTAAGTTAGGAATCTGAAAAGTGGTTCGATATATAACATCTACGTCCACTTTAAAAGAGTATATAAGTAGTTTAATTTATAATATCTACATCCACTTATTATGGTATATTATTATTATTATTAAGTGGTAAAACCTTTTAAGGTAAAACGTCTACTTAGTATACTGATATATACTGTTATATACTGATTATATTAAGCTTAGATACAAGGTAATCCTGTATACCTTTATCTAAAGCCTTTGTTAATATATTAGCCAGCTTTTTTTTTTAGTGTATATATGATATATAGCTGCCTTCTTATTAGTTACGGTATTACGGGTGAAGTGATACTGTATATTAATATGCTTTGATTTTTTATAGAATTCAGGATTTTCAGCTAATTTTTTTTACAGCTATATTATCCACTAAAACCTCTAGGAGCTTAGTTGTATAGCTAAGGTTTAAGTAATCGTTTAAGTAATAAAATATATTACTTAGATATATAGCCTTTTTAACAGCTTCTCTCAAAGCCATGTATTTGGCTTTACAAGTATTTAAAGCTGGTGTTTTTTGAAGTTGTGAAGTTTAGCTAATAGGGTTATTAGTTCCTATATCGCCCAAGCAGGCTATATAGCCTATAGTTGATTTTCGGCTATTTATATCGTTACCCCAGTCTGAATCGGAGTATATCTTTAACTCAAGATTTCCGTTACAATTATATAATAGTCCTAGATTAGGATATTTTAATAAATAACTCCATATATTATTTAACTCTTTAAAGTGGTTTGAGCTAGGATTTGATATAAATCTAGCACACATATAGACCGCAAAGGTTATATCAGGTTTAGTTTTAAAGCTAGATATAATAAAAACCCGATTTGCTTCTGGTATTGGTTTATATCTTTTTTTAAAGCTTGGGACTTATTTTAAGCTAATTTAATGCCGGGAGTTCAAGGGGTATTCCTAATATTATACTTCTATAGAAGCTTTTCAGTATACTTTGTTTGGTGTATTTTTATTATTTTATTCTTCCGGTCTATATCAATTTCATTACCTAGATAGGTAGTTCCTGGACTTATACGGTCTAGTTTAATAACTTTTGATAATTCGTCTACGAGTATATTTATAGTTTTAATATACGGATTTATCATTAATATATTATCTATATGATAGATTATTATCATATTGGATTCTTTATTTATAAATATGTTTTCGTCGTATGGAAAAGTAATAAATTCATACTCTTTTAATATATTGGCTAAGTGCTTATACCATAGCTTGGGTTACTACTTTAAACCGTATAAGGCTTTATTTAATTTAACTACCTTATTTTGATATTGGGCTTTGAAATAAAAGCTTTCTAATAACCGTATATATATATCTACGTTTATTTTAAAGTGAGCGAAAGCGTTTTATACGTTAAACTGTATAATATATCAACCTTTATTAACAGCTATTATTAATAATAAATGCCAAGTTTCTGGTCTAGCTGTTGTTAAAAAGGCTTCTAAATAATTTATACCTAGTTGTTAATTAAAGCCTTATACGATAAATCGGGCTTTGAATTTTTGATTCTTTACTTTATTAACTACCCAGTTAGATTTAATGGACTTTATATCCGTTATAGGTTTGGATTTAAATAACCAACGGGCTTTTATAACCTTTTTACCTAGTGGTAAATCAGTTATAGTATACGTATTTTGACGTTTTAGTTTTTTAAATTTAGCTTGATAGGCTGCTAGTTAAGAATTTTCATTAACGCTTAATATAGCTTGTTTAAAAGTGTTGGGTTCTGTTATTGAAGTTCTTAACACGAAATTGGCTTTTTTTTCGAATAAGAGCTAATAATTAATTTGTTAATAGTGTATCTTCAACTGTTTATAGTAGGTTATCTGTATTTATACGTATATAGTTTTCGATTGGCTCGTTATTATTATATTTTATTCGTTGCCTTTTATTCCTACTGTTATTATTAGTAGATATATTGTTATTGGGTCTATTTTTAGACCTTGAAGACGATTGTGTAGTCGTTGTTATAGAGGTTGACATATTAGCTGGATTTTTACTCTTATTTTTAGTTGTTGACTTAATGTTGTATCTTTTTTTTTCAATACCGTTATAATCAAAATTATCAGCTAAATCAGCTGTTATATCGTTATTAACAGCTTGAACCTGTTGATTTGCAGCTGGTATAGGCTTATTTTTGCTGATTGCCCCCCTATTTTGGTTATAGGGGTTAATTGGAATTCCTTGAAGCTTAGGAAGTGTATATTCTTCCTCAGTTTCTGAAGCATCGAGGGCTTGCACAACTTCTTTAGAGCTGTTGTGATTTAGGAGACTGTAGGTATTAAGGGGTATATCGGCCCCTATATCAGCCCCTATTTGGCCCCCCTTTTCGGTTGTAGGGTTATTATTGCTGATAAAGTGATTTTCGAGTATATAGACGTCCCGAGACTATATAGATCTTTTGTTATTTAAATCCCAGATTTTATAATAGTTATTTTGAGTACGATAACCTATAATTACCGCTTTATTCGTACGGGATTCCTGTTTATATATATATTTATTAGTGTTATAATACATTATAGATCCCCATATACATATATGATCTATATACAGCTTATATCCATAATATATTCAAAAGGTATTTTATATTTTAGGGATTTATGGGGTGTACGGTTATATATATATACCGTAGCTAATAAAGCTTTACCCTATAAGTATTAAAGTAATTATAACTTTATAAGGAACGCCTTAATTTTATTTAATAAAGTACGGTTTATTCGTTCGATTAAACCATTCGGTATTTTAGTGTATATAGGAGTTGTATTATATATTATACCGTACTTATTAAAATATACTTCAAAACGGTTATTTATATATTCCGTTTCATTATCACTAAAAACCTTTTTTATTTTATGACCAGTCTGATTTTCAGCTTAAAGTTTAAAGCTATTAAAAGCTTTCAAAGTTTTTAATTTAAAAGTTAACAAATTAATTTAAGGCATCTACTTAATTTATTAAACAACGTTATATAATATTTATATTTATGATAGGTATTTAGCAGTGGGCCGCTTATATCACTATACATCCTTTTGTTTATACTATATTCTTTATAATTATTAAATACCTTATAAATCTTTCTATTATTTTTAGCTTAAAGGTATATCTCGCACTTCCAGTCTTTAAAATATATAAGGTCTTGCTTGGAAATTTTTATATTATTTTTAATTAAGAATTTAGTCAAAGGTTTGAAAGATATATGGCTTAGCCTGTTATGCCAGGTTATTAACTAGTTATTTTTTATAGCTTTATTACTTAAAGCTAATATTATCCTTTAATTTTCAGTATTGTATTTTAGCTTGGAATAGTATATAATATAACCCCTTCTTTTAATATCTTTTAGCTATTAGCTGAAATATAGCTTTATTATAAAGCTTTATGCTTATATTTTCATCTATTAAGGTATATATATCTCTAAGTCGGCTTATAGACAAAATATTAATACCTAATTCAGGTATATAATGAACTCCTTTAATAGTATAACTTTAGCTTAAGTTTATACACTTAAGTTTTAATTCGCTAACCTGTTTTACTTAAAAAGTATTAATTTCGTCCTATTTAATAGTTTTATTTATACGTTTTAGGTTAAAACGACATTCTTATTAATTATGATATAAAAGGTAACACCGCTATTAACTATAAGATAAATTATATTCTAACTGTTTTTTCTATTATTTTTTAAATATATTAATCATTTATTAGTTACGTTACATAAGGAGTTATATAAAGGTTAACTTATATTAAGGTTAATCTTAAGCTTGTTTCTTTTTATATTTATATCCACGCCCTTTTTAAAATTTAACTAGGAAGTATAAAGTTCTTAATTAGAAATAAATAAGTTTTTAAAATTATTTAAAGTTATATTTAAACGCTTTTTATCCGAATTAACAGCTTTTAAAGCCGTTCTTTAAGTTACGTTAACCCGTTAATTTTCGTTATTAGTATCAATAAGTTGACCTATAAAGGCGATTTCGTTAGTTTCTTTTTTTCCCGTTCCGAAAGAATAAGAGTCGGTTTATCCCCTTTCTTAACTTCTGGCTTCTCTTTTTCACTTTTAGAGCCTGGCTTTTTTTATATCTTACTAGTAAATTTTTTCCAGCTTAAAGAAGCCTTATTACAATAAAGAAAATAACAGTTTTTATCTATATAGCCCAGGATTTTACAGTAAAAATAACGTTTATTTTTATTCTTTTTTTCCAGCTATTTTTAGCCTCCTTTAAGATTAACAGTTACCTTTTTTCCTTTTCACCCCTTGCTTCGTCAATTAATGACGAGAAGAGTGTTTTAAAAATATAAGATTTGGAATTCTATTTAAGGGATTAGGTTATATTTTAAACAAAGATTTCGAAATCGTCTGCTAACGAATTTAAAACCCAAGCTATAAATACTTTATCGGGTAGTTCTAGGTTTTTAAATTTTAACTCGTTGGTTAATGACTTAACCTTATTAAAGTACCTTTTATTAGATTCGAAGTTATCGTATGTAGAGTTGAAGAATTCTTTTAAGGCATTTAGTTACGAATTTTTTAGGCCTATATTGGCCATGAAGAGCTTTCTAAGCTACTTTGCAACTGGTTATAGCCTTTATATGATGTAGCGGTCCGTTTCCGCACAGTAGCTATATAGTAGCTAAGGCTTTATTATTTTCGGATTGGGGTAATTTATCCCCTATATCCTCAGTTATAGCGTGATCTAGGCCTTCGCGTATAAGCGTTGCCTTAGTCCGAATGGACCATATATCAAGGTTGGTATTGCCGTTAAGCAGGACGGGCTTATGGGAATACCCATGATTATCAAGAATTCGAATAAGATGAAAAGTTATATAAACTTATCGAAATATATATAAAGGAGTAACCCGATGAAGCTGTAAATCTAGCAGCAGGTAGAGGTGATATTCGCGATCTTCAGAGTAAAGAAATGGTGTAAATCGGTGAAGGTTTGGGTGAGATATAGAGCTTTACGGTAAATAATAATAAAATCGTATTTCGTTAATTTTTTTTGCATAACGAAATTATTAAACTGTAAATTTTTTATTTATAATAAATCGGGTAAAATTTCTATAATCTGTATAAATTTTAATTTAATGTTAATTACTTCGAAACAAAGTTTAAATTCGCAAAAGATTTGGTAATAACTACAAATTCTTTATCGGAAATAACGTAATTCGGGTTTTTATAATTTGTAAACTTAATAAAGTATAATATTTTTTAGTTATTTCGTTATTCGATTCTTACATCTTAAACATAATTTGACGCATCGACTTTTCGCTTAATTAAAAAATTCGAGTTGTATATAATTAATATTAATTAATTTATAGTAGCTTCTTTAATTTTTATAAGGTTTCTTCTATTTTTAGCATTTATTACAACTTTTTTTTTTTGTAAATTTATTTAAGAGTATTATTATCCGGCTAAAACTTTTAATAAACTTTTGATAATAATTAACGAATCCGAAAAAGGTTTATATTTTTTTAATTATAATAGGCGTTATTTATTTTTATATCGCTATAATTCATTTAAGGTTTATTTTAATACATTTAACAATAATAATATAACTTAAATATTTTACTTTTTACGTATAAAATTAACTGTTTTATACATTAATTAATAAATTAACGTTTTAAAATAATTATAATATCTTATAAATATACTTTTCGTATTATTTTTTAAGTTTATAAAAATAAAAATATTGTTAAAATAATATATTATAAAAGCATTAAAATATTTATTACGGCCGTAATTAATTATATATTAATAAGTTTTATAAAGATAACCAGGTATTTATGGAAATTATATTTAGTTCGAAATCTTATTTTTTCTTTATAGCCTTTTTTAATTCGAATTAAATTATATTTTTTTAAAAATTGAAAATAATAAAGTATTAAATTTTATAAAATCGATCTTTCATTTTATTAATTAAAAGTAATAATATTCGATTTTTAATAATAACTTTATTAATTATCGGTAATTTATTGTCAATTATAATTTCTCGTTTTTTTAAGTACGAAGAATATAAAGTATTTAACTTGTAATCTTAATAAATGAATTTATCTTTTTTATATCGGTTTTCTGGGTATTTTTAACTACGTATAATTTTATTTCGTTAAAATTATAAATAAGATAAAGTTAAATTAATACTTTTTTTTAAATACTTTTATAATTTTATTCGTTTTCCTTTAGTAATTTTGTTTTGAGATTTTTAAGAAATAATTGTTCGTATTTATGATATTAAAGTAATATATTAATTTAGTTTTTTAATTTTTTAAATTATTGCTGTAAATTATCATTTAATTATTATAATTTTATTTTAATAATAATAATAACACGTCGTATTTTTTATAATACTCATTTTTTATCGCGTTTTTATAGGTAATAAAGTATTCATCGTATCTTTATACCGGCATTTATTATTATTTTTTATATTTATCGTTAAGTTGTAAATTAAATCTTATTTAACTAGTTTCTTAATTAATTAAAGAGTTATATTAACGTAATTATATTTTTTAAAAAAATTAACTTTTAGCAGTATTCGTAATATAAAGATCTTCTTTATATTTTTATAGCATTTTAAATCGGTTAATTAGTTTAAGTATAATATAATTACCTTTTAAAGCTTTATTATTTACCATAACAGTATATTAATATGTTCTAATCCGTATTTTTAAAATAGTAAAAGTATTATTATTTTTTATTATTATTAAAGTCTCCTTGCGAAGCTTTTTCCGTTTCTTTTAGGTTTTACTATTTTACGCTTTTCCTATAAGTAATTTTCGTTTTTTAGGTTATACTTAAGTTATCGTATTTATACGTATAAGTACTCGATTTTATTTTGTAATTACTTAATATATTACTATTATTATTTTATTTCCTTTTTTAATTTATTAATTCGTTATTGAAGTTGTGAATTAATTACTTATAATTATTATATATATCGGTATTCTCGTTGTATTTATGGTTTTAAATTTTGAAAATAATTATTTTATATTTCGAATAATTTTTTATTCATATATTCCGGTATAACAATTTTGAAATTATTATATTATCTTATATTATTTTAAATTATTTATCTTTTTTCTGGCTTAATAATATATATTAATTAAAATTGAAATGCAGTAATAACTTATTACTAATACTTAATAATTGTTTTTTAAATTATTTCTTTTTCTTTAATAGTTGTATTATTTTTAATAATAAAAAGAATCTTTTTACGGCTATTATTTTCTTTAGCTAGTTTTAAGTAATTAATTTTTAGTAAATATTTTTTTAAAAACCGGTAATTCGAAAATATCGTTTTTATTTTTCGTAAATAAGGTATTATATTTATTAATAATAAAAGGTATATATTTATACGTATTGATCTTGAATTTCGAGGTAAATAATTCCGGTTTATGTTTGATATTTTTGTGCATATATTTTAAACGTTTACGTTATTTATTATTAAACTTTTTTTATTGTTTTCATAAAAATATTTTTTTTTGTAAACTTTTTCCTTTTAAAAGTTTTATCATTTTTCGAAATGTTATTATATTCCGGTTTATAAAAGGTGTTTAACTTTGTTTTTAGGCGCGCTATATTTTTATATATAAAAATTTTAAAGAATCTTTTTGCTTATTAGATTATGATAAAAACTTTTTATTTTAATTACCTTAGGATTATCCCGTAGATATTGAGGTTTATAACTAGTTTTATCGAGATTTTTTAAACGGTTTCTTTTAAAATATTTTATAACCTATTTTGCCGTAATTCTAGCATTTAATTTATCGTATATTTTACTATTCAATAATTTCAATTTTTATAAGTTCTAATTTCGTTTTATATCAAATATTATCTTTTCTTAAAGTACTAACATTTGCTAAATATTGTAATTTATTATTATTATTTTAACTTTTTATTTTTAAGTTAAATCGTTTTTATTATTGTTACCGTTATTTATATTATCAGTTATTAATTTTAATAACTTCTACGAAATATTCATTAAAAGTAAATATCCGGTTTATTTAAATTATTTCGTTTTTAACGTTAAATTTTTTTTTATAGATATATCGATTAAAACTTTTTTTTATTTCCTTATCCGGCTTTAACAATTTAAATCTTAAAACTAACGGCGTACTCGAATGCAAATTTTTTTTGTTTAAAGCTAAGGATTTTTTACGCTAAAAATTTTCGTTCGTTTAAATTACCGAAATTGAAGTAAAATTTATTTTCGAAATTAATGTTTAAGGAAAAAATCTTATTAATTAAACTTTCCTAATCGCTTTTTGTATTTTCCAAGTAATTTCGTCCGATAAATTTAAATTAATCAATTACATTTCCTATAATATATACCTTTACGACGAAAATCGATTCGGGTATATTATTAATATTTAAAAAACGTAAATAAATAAGTACCTAAATAAGGAGAGTATGCGAATTTTTTTTACCGTTATAAGCTTTCGATTCTTTAGGCTTTATTTTGGTTATAATCGTAAATCTTAATACAATAACCTTAATTTAATCATTAAATTGTCAGTTTTCTTTTCGAAATTTTAAATATAAGCTTAAAGTTACTAAATAAGATTTTCTTTAAATGCTAATTAATATCTTAATAATATCGAATATTGCTTAAAGTTTAACTGCATTATTAAAAGAATTTATAACGTATAACGGTTAAATTAATTAACTAATTATTAAACTTAAACGTATAAATTTATATTAGCAGAAATAATTTAATTACGTTCCGTAATATTAAAAATATTTTAAGTTATAAAGTTATATTATAACTATCGCTATTTAGTTATGGAATTTCACAAACGTATATATCTTTATTTTAGCTTAATATGTCTAATTGATTTAAACCTTTTAAGTCGTTTCCCGCTTAACTAGCTTAAGGTGCTAAGTCTTTTGAGCTTTTTAAGCCGGTTACGTAACGTTTTAGCCCAGGTCGGAGTTGTTTTTTCTGATATCCTAACCGTTTGGGAGGGCCAAGCCTATTAGGTTATAATACTTTTATACGTTTTTAATTTTAAAACCGTTAATAAAAAGTTTTTTATTTATTTCAAGCTTTTAAACGTTATAATTATCGCGTTTTTATAATTTACAAATTACGCGTAAAATCTGCTGGCGAGGTTATTTTTCGATTTTTATAGCGGATAAGAATAGGTTATATATAAATAACGTTAGCGTATTTTTGTAGCGAAGAATTATTTGCAAAAAAGGAGATTGCTTAATATATGAGTAGGTATATACGTAAAAGCTAAGAATATAGGTTACAATAGATTTATTAAGAAATTTAAAAAGTTAAGTTAGTACGTAGTAAAAGCGTAGAAGTAGCTAGCTATATATATAAAGATTTATCCCTAAAATCGGCCTAGCTTAATTTTTTAATAAGGGCTTTAGCCCGTAATAATTATAACGTAATATAAAGATGTGATATTATAGCGCGTAAAACTTAGTAATTAATAAATTGTTAACCTATAATTTAAATTATGTGTTTACCATTCTCTCTTAAGGAGACGTAACCGTGTAGAAAAAATTGAATAAAATGATAAATTAGTACTTTAATTCCTAGGCTTTATTAAACCGATCCCTTTCGCAGGCGTCTTACTTTAAGACGATTTTAAACTGCCTTATCCCGTAACTCCTATTTACCTCGATTCGCGTCGGTATTCTGAAGTAATTTCGCTACCCGGAGCAGCCGGGCAAACTATCGGTTATATTTTAGTTCATAACGTTTTAAAATTTAATATTTAATATTCGTTAACCGTTCTTTTTTTTCTTTTTCTAATTTTTCTAATAATTCCTCCATAATTGCTATATTTTTCAGTATAAATTCGAATAACGATTAGCTGGTATTATTTTCGGAAATTAAATCGTATCCGAAAATTAATACTTAAATGTAATTTTTTTGAGAAATATTATTTAGGTCGATAAAATTATTAATATTTTTCGCTCGATTCGTTACTTTATGGAATTTAACGATTTTAAACGTAACGGTTTCGTTAAAAATTTTATCGGTACGGATTACCGGTAATATATGCGAATTTTGTCATATATTAAGTTATGATAGTAATAATAATTCGAAAAGTTGCCGTCAAACAATTAAACCGTAAAATTAACGAAGGTTCGTAAAGGCCAGTTTTTTATACGTACTTAATATTTATCCTTAAGGTTTACCGCGTAAAACTTTACGCCTCCTAAGTTATATTGTATAACTATACCAAGCCGTAGCTAGGGGGCATAAGGTTTATTAGGGTCGAAACTTACCAGCAACCACGCTTTAAAAAGTAAAGCTTTACGGGACTAAAGTATATAATTTATCCTAAATCATGAAAATTACCGAGTAATTATCGTATTCCAAGATATTAGGTATAATATCTATCGTACGATTATATCGTATAATAATTTTCGTGTATTTAGCTTAGCCTAGAGAATATGGTTTGAATCTATTAATATCTTGCATATATTTACCATTTATAACGAATGTAAATTAATAAGGTAACGAAGGTATTTCGTTAATATTAAAATTATAATTAAAAATAAAGTTTTTAAAATAAACTATATAAGGCCGTTAAGCGTAAATAGACGTTATGTAAATAATATACGGTTATAAAAATATTATTTCGGTAATAAAAAGGTAAAATAAAACGGGAAATAAAATAACGTCCAAAAAATAACGAAAAAATAATATAAAAAAACGCGGCGGTATAAAAACGTCAATAATACGGCGGCCCTTAAAATAAGAAAAAATTAAAAAAGAAACTAATATTTATATTACAAAAACGGTAAAAACGGGGACGCGGTAAAATTTAATTAAACTAACGTTATCCCGCATAACAATATTACTATTTTCGTACTAAAACTGGTATTATACATTTTTCCTTACGGCAACCCCGCTATCTTGCTGTTACCGCGCCCTTATTTTAGTTATATCTCGTATACGCTCTATTATTATAACGGCGCATTACGAATACTTAATATGCTATTAATTAATTTAAATTTAAATTGAAAAAAACTTATATCTTTTTAAGTAGTTAAATATAATTATTTTAAAAAACAAAATTCTTATTACGGTATTAATAATACGGCTTCGTTTAACTAACGTAACGTTATATATAAGAAGGTACTTCGTAACTTTTAAATAATTACTTTTTGTTGTTGTGTAATAATAAGATATTTTACCTGGACTAAGAGACGTTTAGCGTCGTAACAATTTCTAAAAAGAAAAAATATATACTATATAAAAAAAAATCTTTCTTACTTAAAAAGAAGGTAATAAAAAAATACAAGTACTAACGGCTGAAAGTAATGGTAATAAAAGGTTAAAACGAGAAAATTAAAATATAACGTTTATAATAGACTCGAATATAATACGTATACTTGTAAAAAATTTATAAATACGTTTAACAAAAAAAATCCGATTAGTTTAAATTAATTTAATATTATGAAGAATCGGGCGCAAAGTGATAATTTTCTGGATTGGTGTTCCTCGTTGTTGTTGTTTTCTAGGTGGGAGTGGTGTGGGAGTAGCTAGCTAAATACAAATGGTAGGGCTGTCGCGCTCACAACCCCATTACCCTAGGAACCCCCTACACCGAATTCCTTTAGCCACCTTACATATCTTAACAAATATGTTATAATTAATTAATTAGAATTAATTATCGCGAAATGCTAGAAAAAATCCCGCTTCAAAATATGTTCCGCCTATTTTTATAATACGATATTATTATTAGTATTATTATTATCAACGTACCACACAAGCTTACCAGATATACAAGCTCTCTAGATAATTTTTGGCACCTTGTGACAATAAACTCAAATTAATTAATTACAATATATCAAAATAACATAAATTAATTAGATTTTTTTTCGTTAGATATATTTACAATTTTATTACAACTACGCGCATTACGTCCGGGTTTGCCGTAAATGCCATATTTCCGTTTTTTCGTCGTAACACTTTTACGCCGCTTACTTTTAACCGTTGTTAGCTGCATTTTTTTATTACCTTTTTTTCGGCCAGGAAAACTTATTCTTTTTATATAATAAGTATTCCTTTTTTTGGAAAATGTTTGATTTTGGTTTTTCTACGTTTTCTCAAGATATAATTCGTTTTCCGTAGTTGAGTAACTTTTTTTCGAAAAAAAGCAATTTCGTACAAAAGTAACAAATTATTTTTTATTAAAAAATTAACCGATATAATAACTTTTAACGAATTATTTTAATTTTTAATTTTTCTTTACAAATAACGTTCTTACTTTATTACTTTTTTAATATTTTTAAAGGTTTTCGCGGATGGGGAACGAATGGAACCGGCGGAGGTTAATAGGAAAACGGTTGGTGTCGGCTAGCAGGGGTGCTAAAGCACCTTATATACGGAAGATTCCTTCTAATCGGAGCATATACGTTCCGAGACTAGATTAGCTTAAAATGCAGTGCGCGTTTTAGAGCACCCACAACCAATTATTAATACAATAGTAACTGATATCCCTTATATCTAACAATTAAAAGTTTTATTCGCTTAGTTTAGGTATATATTAATTAATTGAATACTTTTAAGACGATATAAGCTGTATATTAGTTATAATTACTTAAATACGTTAATAACGAAAATAACGATCGTACTGTTAACGGTTTTTATTTATTTATAAAGGACCTAAAAATTGGGATTGTTTTGAAGGCGAATATTAGTTTAAAGCTTATACATTTGATATTTGACTTTATATCGATTTTAATTAGAATTTTTCGTAACTTATTCAATTTACGGAATTTGATATAACTTTTTACCTAAAACGACGAATTCGTTATACGACGCGAATTAATATTTTATTTTTATTTATATTTATAGTTTCTGGAGATATTATCAAAAAAATTAATTCGATATAATATTTAACGAATATCTTTAAAATAACGACCGAAAGTAAATAAGTTTATAATCGAGATTTTACGGCGTATATTTATATATATTGGAAATACGACATTTTCCGTAAAAATATTAACGATTTTACGAAATAAGTTTTAAACTTAGTAATTTTAGCAATTAAAAACATAAGTTTTTTTTAAGAAAAAGTTTACGGAAGTAATACGTTTACCTGGCCGAATCCGGTAAGGTATATGATAGTAAGTTTTTGATTAATATTTAATAGAAGTACCGTAAATAATTAAATTATAATATTGCAAAAATTTATAGTTTAAGGATAAAGATATAATATTTTAAAGACGAAAATAACAATTATATACGTTAATACCTTATATATAATACTGGTTTTTATTATTAGAATTTAAACGATTATTTTCCAAATGGTTAAAGAAGCCGAAATTAATAATAGTATAATTAATTATTAGGAAATAACGGTAAATCTTTTGAATTTTTTAGCTATAACAAATTTTTAATAATTATTAAGGAACATTAAGGTAACGTTTTTAACGTTTTACGAGATATTTATAGATTTTCTAAATTAAGACAATTTTAATTAGGAAGAAATTAAAAATATTAATAATTAATTATATAGTAAGATTTTTAGGAAAAGGTTAAAATGAGGTAATTATAAAGGTTTATATTCGGAGTAAAATATTAATAAATAAAAACGTAACGAATTAAACTTATAAAATATACTTTATAAAACGTGCTTAAATTTTTATTTTAAGCTCTTTTAATGTTTTTATATATTATTTAATGAAATTTTAAAAGATTTTCGAAATAATGAAAGTTTAAAATAATTTGTCGAAACCGTATTATTATTAATTAATTTTTTTTAAAAATTACCCTTTGACGAAATTTATAAAGAAATTTAACATATAAAAGATAACTTAATTGTTAAAAAGAGTAAGATAAGTATTAACATATTTTTTAGTTATTAATTAGCGTAACGTTATAAGTTTTTTGTTTTATTTTTAAAGAATTTATTTATTTTAGACTTAAAGTTTACGATATATATTTTTAATTTGATTAGCAAGTTTTTCAATTTTAAATTAACCGTATAAAGCGACGGGGTATACGTAAATAATAATTTCGTCCCGATTAAGAGGTATAGAAAAGTTAATATATTTTTTTAAAACTTTAACGGAATAAAAGTATTACGTTTGTATGACGTAGTTTATTACGAAAATTTCGCATATAATTTAATATTATTCCGGTAATTCCAAAAAAAGAGCTATTAATAAAATAATAAAAAATCTAATAATTATAATCGAAATAAATATAATTGGGTTGTTATTATATT
The DNA here is from genome assembly GCA_004155935.1 of Monosporascus sp. GIB2. Lineage (NCBI taxonomy): Eukaryota > Fungi > Ascomycota > Sordariomycetes > Xylariales > Monosporascus > Monosporascus sp. GIB2. The sequence continues at coordinate 72,794 of QJNV01000258.1, forward strand.
AATAAATAAACTTGATTAATTTATTATTTACAATATTAACGTAACGATATTTTATATAAATTTAGTTATTTATAAACGAAACGTTAATTCGTATATAGCGAGATTACTACAAATCAGTAACGGCATTATATGATATTTAAAATTAGGATATTTAAGTTCTAAAATAATTATTTAATTTTAATCTTATATAAAAGGAATATATTTAAAAGGTTTTATAATAATTAAATGCTAAATATATGATAAGGCGAAAATTAAAAGTAAATACGCCGCGAATTAAGGAAATATTCCGATTAGGATAAAAATTTGCTATCGATTTACAAATTTTAATAAAAAACCTTAAAGGGTATAAATATATTGTGCTTGTAATTGATAAATATTTAGGTTTTATTTCGGATATTTGCTTTAAAAATAGAAAATAAAATATATTAATTATAACGTTCCGGTATTTTTTTTAAATATTTTAAAAAATTAGGATAAGGTTTTCTATAAGTAATTAAATGCGATAACGAAATTTCAAAAAATTATTAATTTCGAGATACTTTTTAATCGTTTTTTTTTGTATTAGATTTACATTTTTATTACCGTATATTTAAGTTTAAAACGGGGGGATAAAACGTTTAAGGAGTATAATTAAGAAAAAAAAATGATTATGATACGAAATAACGTTAAGTTATTTTCGTTTTTAATTATATATATTTTTAAAACGGTAATATATTTAGATAACTATATTTTTAAATACGTATTTCTTTTACGGTAACCCATACGAGGTATATTATATTTATTTAACGAATAAAGATAATATTATACTATTTAATTAGAAACTTTACTAAGTTTATTTGCAAATATACGGTTATATAGTTTATGTTATAATATTTAACGTTATAAAAAAAGAATAAAAATTTTAATAGTTAAATTTTAAAGCATAAATTGGTTATTTCGTTAATTATTAATTTACGAATATTTACGAGATTTGGAATTTATTAATTAATAAGGTTAGTATTATTCGAAACGCATAATTTAACGAAAAGGTTATTTTTTTAAGTAATAGTAAAAGTTTAAGGGACGATTTTTCATACATTATAAAAAAAACTTAAAAGTTATTTCGATAGCTAAAAATATTTAATTGCATTAATAATTACATAATATATATTTATGAAAAAAATAAAGATTTAAACGGAATTTAAATACCGGTTAAATTAAAAACTAGTTTTAAAAAAGTATTAACGTAAAAAAGTACGGGATAAGAAAAATTAAGATTAATTGTAAAAGATTAATTATTTTAATATAACTTTTATATTTGAATGATTTCCCTTTCTTGGATTTTTACCGTTCTTTGTATTTACTTTAATAATTATTACAATTATTACGCCGACGGAAAAAATCGAGATAAGTTTAAGTTTTTATTTTTTAGTTTAATATAAAGTAATTATAAAAAACGAAAGTATTTTACCGATGAAAAATATCTTATGCGTTCCGAATTAAAGAGGTGTTATTCGAGATAATTATAAAATATGAAAGGTAGTATTTAATATTAAACGTAAAGTTTATTCGGTATGTATATTTGATAACCGGTTAATAAGTTGCGAAAGTTTAGGGAAAATAATTACCCGAAATACGCGTTATTTTAATAGGAATAGTTTTAATATATTAAGAATAAAAGTGTTACTTAAATTTTTAGAACGGATATACCGGCGGGATTTACCGTTATTACCGTAAGGTTATAAAAAGTTAAGTATATACTCGTTAAAGGAAATATTTCATAAAATCGAAAAATTTATTTATAAAATTACAAAAAGATGTAATTTTAAAAAGTTACTAATTAGTTTCTATTGAAAGAAAATAGGTTTCAGGGTGTATATAGATATATATTTATAAGTTTAATAAATATGGCTAGTTTTAAAAATATAAGGCCCGTTTCGTCGTACGAAGTCATTAATAGCTTCTAACGTTTATGGTGATATATATGTAATTATGTTCGTTGGAAAGTCGTTTCAAATTTTAATCGTTATTACGGTTAGGTTCGATTTAAAACTTAAGTAATATAACGTTATAAACGTTTTTATAAATATTAATTTACTTTATGAAATATTTATAAAAACGTTGTTAAGATATCGTAATATAATAAAATTTTCTTAATTAAAATGATATTATATAAATTAAGTAAATTATTTTTATTATAATAGAAGGATTTTATTAGCATATTTAAAAAGTTAGGATTTAACCTTGTTTTTTACAAATTTTATTATTTTATTTATTAAAAGGTATTTGATTTTTTGTTTATAAATAATATTATTATAATACATTATGAAAAAAATTAAGAATGTGTCGATTAATTGATTTAGTAAATACGGGAACGGTATATCTTTATAAACGGTAAGAATTTATAGTAATTTTTTGGTATCGAAATAATTAAAAATATATTTAATTAAAAAATCTGGTTATCTTAATCCGATTTTATTAATAAATTAGTTAATTTAATCCTTAAAAAAAGACTAAATATTTTTTCAAAGAGCCTATAATTAACGTTAAATTATTGCTAAGTTTTAATTTAATTTACTTAGGTTTTGTTAATAAATATTAAAAAAAAATCGGTTTCATTTTTTTTATAATAGTTAATACGTAATCCGATATATTTTTCACGGTATTCCGATTTGCCCGATTTAACTTAAACCTTAATGACGTATATTATAAAGTTATTAACCGAGTAATATTATATTTAATTGGAATTAAAATGTTAGCGTTATAATTCGGAGATAAAAATTTGTTAAATACTTAAAATAACGTTTCTTTACGGATAATACGGTCGATTAAAAGAATTCCTAAGCTTACGTTATAAAATTATTCCGAAAAATATTAAAATAGCGGACGAATTAGTAAAATATAATAATTATTTTTATAACAAAAACGGAAATATCACTTTTTACGTCAGTTATAAAAAAAACTTTAGTTAATTTTTAACAAATGAAAAAATTAAAAATTACCTTAAATATAAAACCGTTAAAGATATAATATAATAATTAACAAATTATATAGCTTATTAACGCCGATATCGCCTTATTAATAACGAAATTGCGGTATATAGATATATATAATTATTAATTACGAAAAGCCGTAAAAGGAAACTTAATTAAAATAAATTATACGCTTATAGGTAATATATTAACTGACGGATTAATTAAAACCTTATTACGTAACTTTTTTCAGCACTTTACAAAATAATTAAAATTAATAAATATTATAAAAGTTTTTAATTAATAGAAAAATACCTTATAAGTAATTTTAAAGAAAAGATTAATTAATTAAAAGAATTTAATCCCCGGAGGAAAGTAAAATAAAAAGCTGTAATTTTAAGAATTATAACTATTAACGCTATAAATATTTTAAAGCGTTAAAAGGGTATATCAGCTAGCAAGAGTACTAAAGCACCCCATATACAGAAGATTCCCTTTAATCGGAGCATATATATTCCGGAACTAGATCACCTTAAAGTGCAGTACGCGCTCTAGAGCACCTGTAACTAATCATTAATATAACAACAACTGATATCCCTTTTATCTAATAGTTAGCGTAGGTATAACTAGAGAAATTTCGAAAGTGGAAAAAACGGTATTAGGATTAAATAAAACGAAATTAGTTATAGCGAATTCGGATTTAATATCATCGGACGTTATAATAATTTTAAACATATCGTAAAAGCCGCAAAGGAAATTTTTCTAAACGATATAAATATAATAACGTCGTATTAAATTTTCGATATATAATAAATAAGCGCGTTTTAAAGGAGAAAAATAAAATATATTAAAAAGTTAAAGCTTATATAAAAAATGCGCGGGTATACAAAATGTAATAATATCGTAATTAACGTAATATTTTTCGAATTTTATTAAATAATAACTTCAAAACCGTCGGGGATAAAAATTTATTTTAATTTTTTCGTACGTATTCGAATATATTAGTCGAAATATTAAATTTATTTTATATTTAATTCGTTCGTTATTTAGTTATTAGTACTTATTACGATATTAAGTTTTAAGGTAATTTTTTCCGTTATAATAATGAATAACGGTATAACTTAACTTTAAAAATTAACGATTTTAAATAATTATAATTTATTTTTTAATTTTTTATTAAGTTTATTTAAGTTTTTTATTTTTTTGTTATTAGTAATTATTATATTTATTATTATAAGAAGTTTTATTAAAAATTTAATTTTGTCGAAATTATAGATTTTCTTTTTTTGTAATACCGTTTTTTGCGATAATAACTTAAATAAATTCGAATTATTCGCAAAACGTTTTTAAATTTTCGCATACTATCTATTAATAATTAATTTTCCGATATAAACGCTTTTAGAGTTCTTTTAACCGTTTAATAAAATTGGTTACCTAATTAACCTTAATGCGTTCCATAATGCGTTACGTAAATAACAAATTCGCTATATTTTTAACATATTAATACCGGATAGAAAACGTTCGCGTATTTAAGTCGAAAATACGGTCGATAATCGATTATTTTTCGGTCGGCGTACATTTTCGCAATTTAAAGATAATATCGATTTTAAAGGATTTACCGGTATATCGTTCGTATAAAGTAAAATAGGCGACTTTATAGATAGAACTAAATGTTGCATAATTAAGTTTCGGGTCTCGTTTTTTAGCCTGAACGGCTAAGTTTATTCTTGCTTTTTTTGTAAGCCGTTCCATGTTGTTGGTGTTGAAAAATGATTGATTGAAGTTAGGTAATTAGAATGTGTTAAAAACCATCCGGTGAGCTTGTGCATCCGGTGAGCTTGTGTGGTACGTTATTATTATTATTATTATTATTATTATTATTATTATTATTATTATTATTATTATTATTATTATTATTATTATTATTATTATTATTATTATTATTGACCCTGGGCTAAGTGCCCTCCAGAATCTCGACAAGTTTATTGAACATTTTCCTCTGAGGCCCCTTGCGCTCTTTAGTATCGGCCACTGGACTTGTAGTGCTGAGTTCACAGTTAAGATACAGTGTATGACTTCCGCCGCTGGCAGTGCCTAAGATATACCTTATTCAGCACACAGCTTGCGCTTCCCATATGACAACTCCGTTATCTTCGCGGGCCGCTCGATCCCAATCACTTGGACTGCATACTCTTTAGCTACGTAGACCCGTCTCGTCTATCTCAAAATCTGGCTTTATGTCGCACTTCCAAGCCTGATCACTCCATCGGTGTCGACAGTCTCAAAATGCCCGTCTCCGCCGACCCCCATGGCCTTCACGTTAAGGAGTACTAAGGAAGACCGAAAGTCGGCCCTCACAATTAGCAGCTCGCCTTCGGCCTCGCGACCTTCCTTCAGCGTCACCAGCAGGCAAGTCTTGTCGTCCATGGTCTGTTCATCGAGGATGACGAGATGCCCCGGAACGATGCCTTGCCTAGCCCGATCGAAATGCTCCTGGGCAAACTTGGCGACATCCTCAGCACTCCAGTCGCGGAAAGGGTACGAGGTTGGCTGCCCTACCGGCGCCCTGGTAGGTTCATTGAGAGCCGCGACGTCAAGAGTATTGACTAGTACAGCTGACTTCCCCCTCGTTCTTAGCACGGTTTCAATATCTCGGGTGGTATGGTCGGGGACTAGTCTCAAAGAACATACAAATCCAGTCAGCACCCTCGAGCTCCGGCGCGGCCAAGCTCCGCGTGAAGAACTCGTTCAGGACCTGCTCGATATCCAATCAGTCCCACGCCCCGCTTTCCAAAGGATTTCACGAACTTCTTGAGATATGGGGGCCGTGCAGAAGACGGGGATGGCATCCTGCAGAGCTTCTGAATTCGCCATGTTTCAGGAAGCGCCGTCGTTATTAACCCCTTTTACAACTTGCGTACCTTCTTAAGTAACGCGAGATAAAACTTCCGCGTAGTTTTTCGTTTGTGGAAGTCAAGGAATTTCGAATATTTGATGATGTAAAGTTTCGAGGCAGTCAAGCTTACCCGTAGATAATTACCCCGCCCGTACTTCATAGGCACATAAGAGACATGGGATCTCCCTAACCCCCTGAGACTATTCGCCAGGAAAGGGGGACGGTCAAGGAAAGAGTTAGCAACTGGCAGTTAATTGGTTACGTAACATAAGTTTATGGAAATGCGGATGAGGCAGAAAAATACTGTTGTTTCGAATCAGAGTGTCCTAGTCCCACTTAGCTTTTGAATCACACACCCTTTTTTGTATGGGCCCCTTCAGAACGCATGTAGTCCTTTAACAACAACATAATAGCAGCCATAATAATAGCAAATAAAGTTTTCGCGATTATTTTTTATGCGTAATTTTCTTATTGATAACTTTTTTAACTTCGTTTTCTGTTTTGCGTTCCGTATTATAAAAACCCGGCCAAGTTAGCCAAATCCTTTTTAAGTTATTTGGCCGTACGCGTTTTTTTAAGGCTAATCCGAATTAACGAAATTATGAACGAATATTTCGAAATATTTTTACGGGCTAAACTTACGATAACTCCGAAAAGGACTTATAAGCCGCTTGCGAAAATGGTTAACGCTATCGAAAAACGCCGAACTATTTCTTTTAATATCCGAAATAATAACATTTATAAAGTTATTTTTAGTAAGCGATTAACTATTACGAAAACCGCTTCGAAAAATAAAAGAAAAAGTAAGTAGCGGATAATTATTTCTAAAGTTAAAAACTTTAAAAGATCCGAAATTAAAGTTGTTACGAATATAAAAAAGGATACGAAAAACGCCCTTAAAGTTACAAATAACGAGCTTTTAAAAAATGAAACTATTCTAACCGAACTTTTTAAAATTATCCCCGAAACTGCTTTCGAAATTATTTTTAAAGCTATTCCCGAAGCTATTTCCGAAATTACCCCCGCCGAAAACGAAACCGATTTAAAATATACCGATCGTAAAGATAGTTTAATTAAAGTTTTTTAGCCGAAACCTTTAAATATACGTACGTAATTTCTTAATATTATTAAGATTATTATTATAATAAGCGCTTAAAGGAGTAATCTAACAAAATACAGAACGCTATTTAAATTATTAATTCGTAGTAATTTAAATAATATATTAATAGTTCTTATACAAAAGTATTTTTAAAAAAATAATCTATTTAATTTTATTACTTAATACGTTATTAATTATATTAACGAAAAATTATAAAGCGAATTCGAATATAATTTTTAACGTGCGTTCGTTTAAATTAAGAAAACTTATATAACGCTGCGAATTTAATTACGAAATTATATTATATTTTTTAAAATTATTACCATCGAGTTTTTTCGAAATTAATAAACTTATTAAAATTATTATTAATATCGCGAAACGTAATAATAAAAAAGGTGGTTTTTTAAATTTTATATATAACTTTAACTTTTAATTCAAAAATCTTAATTTGGACCTAATTTTTCCTTTAAATTTAAAATTTTTCTAATATAACGTTAAGGTTCGTTATTTCAAGATAATTATATTTTGTAATAGTTAACCTACGTTAACGATAATCTCTTTATTAAAATTTTCCGAACCCGTAATATTATAAACGTTACAGATGTTCTAAAAATATCTATATTTATAACCCTTCCTCTTAAGAACCTTTCCTTAATAACTTTTATAATAAATTAAAAATTTATTACCAAATACTTATTTATATTTATTTTCGGTATGTAAGCCGAATTCGATAAAAGTTTTAAGGGCTGTAAAACTTTATTAAATACGTTTAAAAATAAAAATGGCAAAAATTACCTTAATTATAAAAGTGTTAATCCCTAAATATATTAAGTTAAAAACGGCACTCCTTATTATAATATAATATTCTAATAATTTATACATTAATGTAACGATATTAACTAATTCGATATTATATATAAAGCGCTTTCTGTCGAGTTATATAACGAATTTTACGAAAAAAGGAACGCAGTTAACGCAGGATTCGAAAATATTAAAAAATGGCGCGAAGTAGGCCAATTTTTAAGGGCTTCGGAAGTTAGGTTTTTAAAACGGCGGAATGGTAATAATAATAATAATATAAATATTATATATAATTTCTTCGGGGAAAGCTTTTTAAGTAGGGTAATTAATAAGTTTTAAGCTAATAAATAATAATTTTTAACAGGATATATTATATAATAAAATTACTTAATTACTTAAACCCTTTAAAATCTTTCAAATATAACGGTTATAGTAAATAAATATAATAATTAATAATAATTATTTCCCATATTATACTTTTTAACGCGAACGAATAACCACTTTTTCAACTTATTTATTTATAATTTCTCGCGTTTTATTCTCGAAAATATAAATACAAAATAGTTATTTCGAAATATATACAAAAAATTCGTATTAATTTATAGTAATAATATAAAAAAAGCTAAAAAAAATTAGATAATATCTTACGTAATATTAATATTATTTTTTAACAAATATGTTATTTTTTAACAAATAATTTATATCTCGAAAAAATAAATAAAAAGTTTTTAAACTTTTTAAATTATATATTAATTCGTATATACGAAACGCGTTTAAATTCGAAAACGTTTCTTAAAACCTTAAGATATTATTTTATTCGCGATTAAGTAAGTTATTTTATAAGAATAATAATTAATATTAAATGCTTTTTTCCGTTATTTTATAAATATTTTAAAAACTTAAGATTTTTGCAGCGAAATTAATAAGTTTTTAAGTAATACTGTTATAATAATAAAAAACGCTTAATTTTAACTAACATTATTTATTAATAATATATTTAAAATTCTTTATATATTAACATTTCGTTAATAATTTAACTTTCCTATAAATTCTTTAAATTCTTAACCTTTTTTTAATGTGTATATACGCCATAAAATAATTATGTGAAATTCGCCGTCGATACCGCCTTAAAATTTCGAGTAATTAAGATAAAAATACAATAAACGGCATAGTTAATACCTTAAAATAACATTATTTAAAAAAATTAAAAAAATATGGATACGAATATTTATTATGGGAAAAACTTTAGCAATTATATAATAAGTTATTTTCCTACTATACATATATTAATTAATTAAATTTTAACTTATCCGCGCTGTTTTAAAATAACACTTAATTTCCCTTTTCCGTTATTTAACCTATTTGTAATAATTTGCGAAAAATAATTTAAATCATTTATCGGTAGAAAAATCGTTAAACGTATATATAACGTAATAAAGGATATAAATTTTAAGGTTTTTAAAAAAACGTTGTAATAAGGTTAAAGTTAGATAAATATAAAGAAAGATATTATAATTTTATTTTAATTTTTTTACGTATCGTATATATTTTATTTGAAGAATAAAAACTAACGTTATTTATTATTAATACGGAGCGTAACTTAGGGAACGGGTTTATTAATAATAATACCTTTTTTTTAACAATAAAATAAAACTTTCGTAATTAATAAACCCCTTAATATATAAAAATATTTAACAGTCCGTTAACTGTAATCGCCGGAAATATATTAAAATCACGGTTTCGTTTTAAAACTTACCGTACGAAAAAAATGAAACCTTTAACTGCTTAGCCGTAACGACGGTAAATATAACACTTATTAACACTTAATTTGTCCACGAAAATAAATATATCAAAACAATATTTAATAACGGCATGAAAATATTATATTTATTACCTCGAATCCGCCTACATAACTTTAATTTTTAGCTTTTTATTACTTTAATCGATAATTTTTAAATATTCTAATAGCCTAAAAATAATTACGTATATATTGTAATAATCGGCAAAAAATTATTAGACTTCGTCGAAATATAAATCGAGCTTATAAAATGACTTTTTAATAATTTTTATATACTTAATATTAATTAATTAAAGCAACGCGTAATGGAAAAATACGTAATAATATATAACATTTACGTTAAACACTTAAGGAAATAACTTTAACGTTTCTTTACAATAATAATTTATTCTGTTAATAAGAAACCGCTCGTTAACTTTATATTAAGCTCGGTATCGTTTAATTGTACGTATATTAATATTAAATGCAATAATTAGGTTACCGTTAGGGAAGCTAGTTTCGGCTATATAAATTAATAAGTTATATTTTTATATGGCTGTAAAACGTTTATTATATTTAACTTTCGAATTAGGGCTAATTAACGCTTTAACCGTTTCGAAATATCGTATATCATGCGAATCGTTTATTAAAACAGCTTTAACGCGTTATTGTTATGTTGCTGTCGAAGGGACACACGCGTTATCAAGGGGCCCATACAAAAAAAGGTGTGTGATTCAAAGCTAAGTGGGGCTAGGACACTCTGATTCGGAATGACAGTAACGAAACAGGTCCCACTTGGCAGTCTGCGCCTCTCTACAGATCCGCCTTGTATATGCTATCAGCTCATTTATATGCAAATGACTGGAAACTGAGATGCATCTCAGAAATCCAATTCCGGGGATTGTATTCGGTGTCGCGATTGACGACTGAGGCTAAAGTCTAAAGTAAGTGGTCAACTTCCTTGGATCAGAGAAGCCTTCCCCTCCGCCCTATCGAGTCAACAACGCCGTAGGATACGCCACCGCTTCCCATGCCATAGTCCTCCTGGGCGGCCTAAGTTATTCTGTGCAGGGCCCTGATATGCCGTGATAAGACCGAACTACGCATAGCCGATGGCGGGCGGGGTGGTCTAAAGAGATCACGGCAAACCTTAAAGTTGTTGGATCCCAGCTGCAAAGCAACAGACTTCGCATTAACTTCGAAAGTTCCTGCTTTCCACAAACGCTGTATTTTGAGAAACTAGGTAAATAATCCGTGACGTATAAAGCTCATAGCGTCCTCTCGCCTTGATCACTGCTGAGTGTCTTCTATTTACCGCATCGAGTTCCTAAGAGGAATATTAACTCGCAGAACTTTAACGGCCTGATCGGACCTTAGGAGTCTCTTCCAGTTGTAGACTAGAGACAAGGACACTCAGTTATGACGGTAATCAACTATCTATATCCCGCCCCATCCTCTCCTTTACCTCCCGGCACTAACCTTTACAGCTCCACGTCTCAACCGGGACTCATCCTCGCTGCCGCGCCTGCGGCAAGCAGAGCTCTCGAGAGATCACCCGGTCATCGAACCGCAACGGCAACGTGGGACGTCCGTACTTCAAGTGCCACCCCTGTGACAAGTTCATCGCCTTCGATGACCCCCGGGGCGCCGACCCGGCCAACCCCGAGTGCCTCTGCGGTGTTGCGAGCCGCAGACAGGTGTCTGGGCGGTACAAGGCGGTGCCCCGGAAGCTGCACTACGTCTGCCGGCTTGGGGCGTGTGACTTCTATGGCGAGCCCAGGGACGAGCAGGGCGGCGTCGTCGTGGTCGCCGAGGAGCTCATCGACATTCTGGCTCGGCTCTCGATTATCTAGTTAAGGGAAAGCTTCGGGCTGAGTACTGGGAATTAAGGTGCTAAGGAGAGGAAGCACGAATAAGTGGTGAAATGAAGTGATACTGATTTGTAATATGAGGATGCGTTGAGGTATAGTGCAAGTGATGTTGAGATTGCGATATATGTCAGCACCACAGAAGGATCTGCAGCCGAAGCTGTAGCCTAACCTTTGGGCTGGCATGATATAGCATTATTAACTGGGTCTGATGCATACTATGGTAAGCGCATCCCCATGCTCGCAAGATCATGTCATCGTAGTCCATGTATCCCATGTGTGAATATCCGCGTGCAAATTGTTGGTACTGGTTAATGTATAGCAGCATTCACTAACGTCAATCTCTTTTTGTTCACGGCGAAGCTGTCCTGAACAACCTAGCGGAACTCCCGTTAGTGACACTAAGGTCGCTCAAGGTTGGATGCCTCGATTCTTCCGCTCGCGGTACTTCCTAAGAATTAATAATAATTCTTAATGCAATCGGCATATCGCTTTTTACTTGAACAAATATGTTTGTCATAGATATGGGTGAGGGTTCCGTTGGAATAGGGGTAGACTAGGGTAGAGTGACCCACATCCCGTGTAAATATACAGTTGCATTGTACCCAAAGCCTCCCGGGTTGGTCACTTGGTATGAAGTTTAATGGGGAGTTAGCCTATCTCTTGAGATATTTGCACAAATATTTTCCAGATTAACGAATAGGGATTCGCGAAGTATCCTAGCATCTTCGCCTACCGAACCGCGAGGATTAGTCATCGAGCAGTCGCATATCATCTGAACCGTCCTGTCCTATAATTTGTCTTAGCTTTGAGTCTATTTCCTGGATATTTAACAGCAGCGATCGGTCCGGAAAACAAGAAGCTTTGACGACTAAACAACTTCAGCCCCTATGTAGTGAGAGTCGACGCATGCGCAGTTTTGTGTTCAGAAAGTTCCCGGTTCCCAGAGTTGATGTAGTCATCTTGGAGGCTCAGTCCTATAAGCCAATTGTGTTGGTCTGCGAGTAGACCCTCAAAGTCTATAGACGAACTCAACCCGATAGAATGGATCCCGGTGTTATTTCAGGGGAAACACTGCAATCAAAATGCTATATCGCCACGTTTCTCAATGATATTATCTAAAACGGAACTCTCCTAATGGTCACTTATATCCTCATGAAAATACCACCATTGATCCGTTCGCATCATCAGCTCAGAATAATTGTAGACTGTTCTTCCACTTCAAAGGGGTGCCCCCTGCTTATAAAATATAGGGAATGCTCGCCTTCAAGGAGGCTGGCTTTCAACTTTCCTTACCCTCCGTGAGCTTCCCTTCCATAGCTGTAGCGAGATCCTCAAGATTCTTGACAGGGCTTAGGAGATCCGGGAACGGCACGTCCACCTTCAAAGTATTCCGGAACCAGGTGCGGAGTCGGCCGCGATCATGCTATCCCTACGGAAGTGTGCCAACGGCTTGCGATTATCAACATTGTCTAGGGGAATCCAGATAAGACTCGAGAAGCGCTTCCCAATCAGCCGGAGCACTGCCTCTTGCAGCGAGTCTGTGTCTACCTCGGACAGGAGTGACGCAGCCACTGTGGCCGAAAGGGGTTTGAGCCAGGGAGCACTGGCTAAGCCTCCCCCGAGTAGCGCACTTGAGCCGCACCGCCGGATTCCTGGTCCACAGTCCAATCCAGCTGCTAGAGTCAGTGCACGAGGATCCTGCGACGTTCTATTGTTGACCTCGAACCCGCGAGACACCAGCTCACGCAGCCCAAAGGGCTCTAAGCCGGTGAGTATGTGTGCGGTCACAACAGCTTTTGCGGATCATTCTCCTGTGTTGGGTTTGCCTGCGTTACCGCGGGTATCAGCTGCGAAGTGGATATCCTCGGCAATACCAAGGTCGACCACTTGCAAGAACTCGTCCTCATTTAATGTCGAATCCCTTTTCGGAGCAGTATGGCTTCAATCCCGAGATTCTCATGTGGGTATCCCACTTCGGATATCATCCCCAAACCGATTGACACAGCTGGCTTGCCTTGCTGGCGCCACTGTCTCGCAAAGGCGTCAAGAATGCCGTTAAGTTAGCGGCACAGTAATTGCTTTCGGTTGCCGTGCCGACGCTGCCCGATACCGACGACGTCAAGTGGAAGAAGTCGAGCTGCTTATCCCGGCCGTCGACTGCGAGAGCATTGTGTAGATTCCAGGTCCCCGCCCACTTAGGCTGAATTATTGTATGCCAGGCCTCGTTCGACATGTGCTGGAACAGGGCCTCGTGCAAGCCCATAGCTGCTTGTACGACTCCGCCAATGACGCCGATGGTCTGGCAGGTCTTGGCGGCTGCAGTGACATCTGCAGCTTTGGAGACATCGCTACGGACGACTTTAACGGTCACGCTCGCGCCCATGCTTTCCATGCGCGAGACCATAGTCTTTGCGCTCGGCTTATCGTAGTCGGACCGCCCGAGGAAAACGAACTTCTAGCTCTCCGAGACATCACCCAGCGGCTTAAACTGCAACCTAGACCCCCGAGACAACCCACTAAGAGATATACTTTGGCGGGATAGAAGATGGCCTTGTATATTGAAGGTTTGACCTGTTTTTTCGTGTCAGTCCTTCATCCTTCTAGCTCTGGGTCGATTTAGCGCATCCTATCCTGTCAATTTGACAGACTGACAGGGAGTGATTTTTTCAATGTTGAACTCCGGTGGTTGAGGGACTTCATTGCCCTCGATACCTAGCCTTCTTCAGTCAACAATACGCACACAGAGGAGCTCTTGCTTGCCCTAGTACTTCATCGCGAGAATCTTTTAATCAGTGCTCTACTCTACTATGAGCGCGAGAGGATATGGCGTCCGAAGCCGAGGTGTCTGTCGAAGTGCCCGCCGTGGGATACGTCACGGATAGCTTCCCGGTGCCTGGCCTGACGCGTATTCAGCGGCGCGTTACCGGCCACGATGATAAGGCAAATATGTGTTCCTGAGCACCAACAATGGTGATCACCATCACGTGATGAGGGAGAAGAAGGCTGTCGCCAACATCATATACTCGACGCTGGAAATTCCGGTTGAACTCAACGGCGACGTTGATATCCGGAAGGCCAAGGAGAAAGAGGTATGTTCATCTCAGTCCTATTTACCTGTCCCTGTGAGGAGGGCTCGGGACCTCCAGCGAATGAATCTTGCCGTCATTATCTGGCATGACCCGAACCGCAACAGTCTCCGCTGCATTACCATAATGGGAGCGTTGCCCGCATGATCGGCTTCGGGCCGGGCCTGGAGTCTCCCTTGCACCGGGCCGTCTCGCTCGACTACGGCATCGTGATCGAGGGAGTCTTTGAGCTTGAATTGGATTCGGGGTCGGAGAAAATCATGCGCCAGGGAGCTACTGTCTTAAAGCCAGTTGTTCTTCTATGGATCACCCAACGGGGCTGTTAAGCTTAATATGCTCCATAATAATAATAATAATAATAATTTAATTACTGCCGACAACGGAGCACAGCGTCTTAAATAAGGCTACTACGATGGCTTAACAGCATAGAAACGAATGCGAAATTAAGGGAGATTTGCTTAGTCCTGGAAACATGTCTCTCCTCTCTGCTTGAAGAGGTTTCCCCTTTAACTGCTTACCTCGGCAACGATCTTCGGAGCTTTAAAGAGTGCCAGCTCGGTCATGGTCTCCCCCCAAAGCTGCTGGGCTAACTTAGCGCTCTCGGGCTCGTAGACAAGAGGTGCCATCCTCTATAGTTTGGCTAATTAGCTGAACGGAGAGACAAAGGCCACGACAAGGTGAGGGCAAGTATAGGAGGGAGACGCACGGCTTCAGCTTGCAATCTCCGAGGTACTGGCCAGGCACTTCCTCACCATGCTTTACCGCCGCATCCGTCAATGTGCGGGCACCAACGGGAGGTGAGCGACCGATCATCCGCTTCACTACAGCAAGGATGCCACCCGATATCCCGCTCGTCTCATGGTGGAGGCCAGGTCCTCAGCAGAATCCTGGGTTCACCAACGTGATGACAGCCACCGAAGGAGTTACGCGCTTGGTGAGCTCGGTAATGAACAGTTGGCAGAGCAGTTTCGACGTGTAGTATCTTTCTAGGAAATCGAAGTTCGATGGCTTCTTATCTAAGGCGGCGAAGAGAGGAGTCGAATTCCTCTTTGAATTTTGCCCAGGCGGCCGTCTCCGAGTTGACCCAGACGACTCGAGTCGGCGTTTCAGCTTCTTCGCCTTAAGGACCGGCAGTAGAAGTATGGTGAGCAAGGCATTGGACAGGTAGTTGACTTGGAAGATATCCTCGTGTTGAGTGCTCTGGTTGGTTCTGAATGCGACTGCGACAGCGCCGGCGTTCTGTATGATGATATCAAGGCTGTGGAGGCCGTTGCCGCGCTCAACGAACGAGGTGATACAATTGTAGTCGGAGAGGTCAAGAGGCCAGACCTCAACCGAGGTTCCGGGGGATTTTTGGCAGAGAGAGAATCCTCCGCCGCCTACCCTTGGCTTCGCCTCGGGCTGTGATGACCAGCCTGCTGAGCCCCAGGCTCAGGAGTTCGGCGCCGCTGTAGAAGCCGAGCCCGGAGTTGCCCCCAGTAATGATGGCCGTCTTGCCCTTTAGATCAGCATCGGCTGGGGACACGCCAGGTGGAGACACTCGAAACTGGCGCCGAAGACAGTCAAGCTGGCTTGCCTCCTTCGAGGGCGAGATATTGGACCTATTGGGATGGGCGGCCATGATAATGACCGAAGATGCCTAGGCCCTAGCTATGGTTGGGGAGGGAGGGGAGCTGAGGATCAAGGCGGTGCTCCCGAGTTTATGTCAGGTAGACTTGACTTTCTCGACTCGTTAATCAAGCAGAGGAATTACATATGCCATGAATCTCTCGCTCTTTCATTTTTCATCCGCTGGGGGCACGGGCAGGCTGTGTTCGGACATAACATTGCCCTCATTGTCTGTTCCTACACATACGCGCGCCTGCACACACATAGGGCGAAATATCTGCTCAACATTCACATGTTGTACGCCCGGATTATGACTGGTCGTTCTGTTGCCAACGTGAGAGAAAAGTCTCGGCTACGTGTTATATGCACAGTACCCTGTCCCATCCCCCCTTACGTCCCAACCTCCACAAACGTTTGGTAATTGAGGCACAATACGCCTTGGCAAATCTCTACCAGGGTTCCCTGAATATCGACATCTGCTATTGTGTCTATCTTCGAGATACGTAGCATGTCAAAGACAGCCTACGGGGCGTTGCTGTTGACGTCAGGCTTTCGTTCGGAGTCCGGGTATGGTCAAGTAACCGATGCGATGCCTCACCAACATTTGTATACGATTTTGGTCCCCACTGTCTACGCACGTCTCTCTATAATGAATTTGCCCCATTTGGTGTATTCCTCTGTTACCAGCAATCTTCTATCTGCTCATCACTCCACATCTCCTGGCAGGTGATTACCAACTAGGAAGACAGGTACAGCTGAAAGGGCAAGCAAACACTTTGGGCCGGTGGGTTTGGAGCTTTGAATAAGTAAACACAACACCCGGTCCCTCGACGATCAGATATCTTCCCGAGCTGAGCTCTCTTCTCGAGCACTGCTTTTACTTTATCCAAATCCGCGTTTTCTACGCGGGGTGGGCGTTGTGATTCGATCAGTGAGCCCGAATTCCTGGAACTTCAGGAACGATGTCGAGCTTTGTCGATATCATTCTAGTCACGGCGAAGAATGGCGCCCTACTCCTCGTGACATACGTAAGACGTCCTTAAACACAATTTAGGTGACCAATAGATGAACTGATTATGCGCTCTAGTGCCTTATTCTCTGGGGTTACCGCCTCTTTCTTCACCCGCTGAGTAATTATCCTGGGCCTCTTCTTGCCAAATTATCAGACGCCTATGCGGGCTACTTCGTTCTTCGACAGTAGCTGCACCTGCAAACGTCTAAGAACCACATGAAGTATGGTGGGTACATGCCCGACTAGCGCAGGCCATCTAGGCCTTCAGCCATACCCGCGTCGTAGAAACGAAGCTGACTCGATGTCGCAGGCACCGTGCTCCGACATGGACCCGACAGGCTCATTTCAACACGGCCTCTGCCTTACAAGGTGAACTACGGGCCTTTCAAGTCAGGTAACAGCATGCTAATTCCCCAAGACATTTACCTCAGCGACCGGGGTGGCCAAGTCGTTCGTGCATGACCTGACCAGACAAGCCAACGGCACGGTCAATGTGTTCAACGCCATCGACAAGGACGTTCACCGCCGCAAGCGCCGCCTCGTCGGCCGCGCCATTACGCAGCGAGCCATGCGTTCCTTCGAGCCCACCATGGCCGGGCAGATAGACATCTTTCTGCGCCGAATCTTGCGGTCTGCGCAAGCCGGGAAGCCCGTAAACATGACGAGCTTCGTGAAACACTTGTCCGTCGACGTGGTCGCGCTCCTCGGCTTCGGGTATCACTTGAACACGCAGACCGACGAGCGCGACAGATGGCTCGCCGAAGGCGTCGTGAAGGGCAACTTCCGCATTAACAGCTACATGAATTTCCCAGGTCTGCGCCACGCAAGGATCGACCTCATCATGGGTCTCCTCGCCGGCAAGGCCCGTCTCCAGTACGGCGAGCTGATCGGACGAATGGTCGGATCGCGGCTGTCCCAGGCTAGGGACGCGCAAGCCGACTTGTTCGCGTCCGTGACCGACGAAGAAAACCTCGACGGCGAGAAGGCCCTCCCGCAGTCCGAGATCTTCCAGGAGGCGGTGTTCTTCATTCCGGCAGGGGCGGACACTTCGTCAGCTGCAATCTGCGCCACGCTCTTCTATCTTACGCGCCACCGCGCCGTCCATAATAGGCTCGTCGACGAGATCCGTTCGACCTTCACCAGCGGCGCCGATAGCTCCGGTGGGCCGAAACTGACGAGGTGCCAATACCTGCGCTGCTGCATCGACGAGGCCCTCCGCATGTCCCCGCCGGTAGGAGGCACGCTCTGGCGCGAGCAACAGTCCTCCTCTAAGAGGGCCGGCGAGCCACTAACCATCGACGGCCACGTCATGCCCCCAGGCACCCAGGTCGGCGTGAGCATATACGCCTTGCACCACAACGAGCGCTACTTCCCTGCGCCGTTCACGTACAGGCCAGAGCGCTGGTTCGCTTCAGGAACATCGGAAGACCAAAGAAAGCTCATGCACGAAGCTTTTGTGGCCTTCTCGCTCGGCCCCCGCTCGTGCCCGCGCAAGGCGATGGCGTACCTCGAGATGAGCCTGGTCATAGCGAAGCTCATCTGGTATTTCGACTTCGCAGCCGCGCCGGGACGCTTGGGAGAGGTCGGCTCAAGGAAAAGCGAGATGGCCGGGAGCCCGGATGAGTACGACTTGCATGACGTTTTTGTGTCGAGTCATGACGGGCCGTACCTGTTGTTCCAAGCACGAGACGACGCTTGCCGTGAGCTTGAGGTGGTTAAAGATTGATTGAGATGGGTGACGGGTTAGGGTATCTCCTCTTCTGTTGCTGGCCCCCAGCTATAAAACTTGTGTGTAGAATAGATCCGGTATGCGATTTCTCATTGACGGCAACGGCTGTCGTTGAAAGAGTCATGGCTTACAACTCAGTGGAGTGGGCGCCGCTCAAGGAGATGGTCATCACAATCGATCGTGGATGATGGGGCTTCCGCAGACTGCTTCAGGCGTGCTTAAATATAGGTGCCCTCCCTCCGGGTTCTCTAGATCGTCCTCGCATCATCATAGTGCCAAGACCACAATGCCTCATCTCCCCGTTCAAGTGTATGAGTTCGCATCACGGCCTCCATCACACCAACTTGTGCTATCCGTCCGGGTGTTTGTTTGTAGTATTCAACGCCGGGGGAAGGCCGCGTAGCGGGTTTCCCATAGCCTCCCTTGGGCCATTTGGGCGTCCTAGGCTGGGTATAACTAACTAACTTACTTTACAGCAAAGTAAAACCCACCTAACAGGTCCTGTCCGTAAACGTATCACCGTTTCGAGCGGTTCAAGCTATATCCCCCCTGCGGCCCAATAACAGTAGTACCCAGCTACGGTCGACTGTTAATAATATATTGCAAGGCATGCCGCCCAAAGCGAAGCCTGTTCTGGCCAAAGGCTTAAGCATGCGTCCGAACACCCCCCC